>JAAAKG020043647.1:0-18825 GCA_010014905.2 Druon quercuslanigerum
TTGTAGAAGAGGAGATAGACTTAGAAGCACTTTTAACTGTAAGTGAAGAGTCGTTGAAGGAACTTATTCCAAAGGCTGGCCCCGAACTTGATTTTTGAATCGCAGAATAGACTACAAAGTAGTCAACGGTCAAGGACAGGTAACATGTCATTAGAAATAGAGAAGATACTTCTGTGTCTCATAATATATTTATTTATTTAATTAAAAATTTAAAAACAGCTCATTATTACTTGACCTCGTTGTATATGGCAATTCAAATTTTATTTTATTATAAGTATTTGCTTCTTATGTTAACATAACAATAAATTATTTTATTAATAATTTATTGCTTTATATCTTATCTTATTTATTTTTGTTTATTTATACTTATGTTATTTTTGATTATTTTATTAATAATGTATTGCTTTATATTTTATCCTATTTATTTTTGTTTATTTATTCTTATGTTATTTTTTATGCAAGAACCGGGCGACCGCTCGAAACGGGTAAAAAAATTGTTAAGTTAAGAAAGTGGGGATGGGAAGTTTGTTTTCCAAAATCCTTGTTCAAAAAATTTGACAATATAGAGGATTTAAAAATGCATATTTTCTTTAGAAGAGGTTTTATGTTTGCATCGCTTGTTTTGCTTAAAAAAATTAAAATGTTACTTTTTTCGCACTTTTTTCTTTGAAAAACCGCGTTTTTTAGAATCAACTCGCAATAATGTTGCCAATTCTTAATAAAATTGGCAATTTTTGGTATTCCACGTGTAGAGGAGTCTTTTCCGCTTCCGTTGATGTAAGTGAACATTTCATAAACATAATAATTGTTTATAATAATTTAACTCGAAAAAATACCGTGTTTTCGAGCTTCTGCTTTTAAAATTTTTCGTATGAATTGAAGTACGAAAAAATCGTAAATATAGATACGTGAAGCAGTGTTGGGAGAAGTTTCTCGTCAAGCAATATTTTGTTTGGTCGAAAATTGAAAAAAATAGGACGAGTTGAAGCCAAAAGCGCTCGTCGTTAGAAACGATAATGGGGATCCGTGCAGTAACGCAGGTTATAGAATTTTCGAGCTGGGTTTTGTTGGCCCCTGAAAGAATTTAGAAAATATATATCGAATTTTAATTTTTAAGGCATATATTTAAATAGGAAATTTAATTGCGCATCTTTTGAAAATTAAATAAGTACTAAAAAAATGTTTTCTTATCAATATGTTCTATTCTACTATTTCTATTCTATTTTACTCTTAAAAGGTTATTAATGAGTGATGATAGGAATTCTTGTTAAAAAAATTAATAAATGAAGCTGCTCTCATTAAAGCCAGTCTTTCATAGTGCATTCTGTTTTGTTTCCAAAACACTGTAAACAAGCCTATTACTTCACGGAACCCCTTAATCACTTCTCACGGCGAGAGCTTTCGACTTCATCTCGTCCTATTTTTTTTAATTTTCGACCAAGCAAAATATTGCTTGACGAAAAAATTCTCCCAAGATAGCTGCTCGTATCTGTCTTTACGATTTTTTCGTACTCCAATTCATATGATAAATTTTAAGAGCAGAACCCATACCTTCTCATTAGGATGATAATGTAATTCTAAAATTTTGAAAATTTTGGCCGCTATCTTGAATTTGCAAAAACTAATAACAGATCCGCAATCAGCGACCCAAAACAAACCTAAATACCAATTTTCACGAAATTTGAATAATCTAATAGAAGATTTACGCTCAGCGGCCCACAAACCCCCATTAACTAATTTTCACGCACATTGATCATAAACAAGTTGTTTGATTGAAAAATACTATAATCAGCAAAAAAATTGGCTTTGAGCCGCCATATTGGATACTGCCATGTTTAAATTGAAAAACCCCTATGGGGGATTTCGGTGGTTAGGAACCATGGACGCAAAAAATCCATAAATCGTAGAAATCGAAAAGTGCATTCGGTACGATAATATCGAAAAGAAATTTGTTTTTCAAAAACCACGTTTTTTGTTAAATAAACAAATGTAACTTTCTAAAAGCGCATTTTTTACAATTCTAATGCCGTTTAAAAAATTATGAAAAAGTGTCCCGCTCGTCCTTAATAGGTTAAACTCTTTGCATCTTTAAAAGAGAGGTCTTTCAAATCGTCGCGGCACTAGAAAATACGTAATCGCGTGACGACTAGGATCTTCAACTAAAGTTCTCCTGCGTTGAACGATATGTATATTGTTGTTCTACAACATTTTTTACGCTAGAGCTGATGTAAAACGTGTCAAAAAAGAGGTTTTCGAGGCACTATTCTTTAGCCTCGACTTCCGAGACTTCCCAAAAAGAGCTCTAAGTTTTAAAAAATCTGAAAAAATTCACAGACGCTCCTAAAGGTGTCTAGAATGCAACGCAGTTTTCAACTGGGAAGTCTCGAAAGTCGAGGCTAAAAAAAAGTGCCTTCAAAAGCTCATTTTTTGACACGTTTTACATTGGTGCCAGCGTAAAATTTTTGTAGAACAACAATATACATACAAAACGTTGTCCGCAAAATCTTATCGTGGACAGAAATAATGTTACGGAGTTGGTTTATGGCTTAAAATGTGCAGTTTTGAAACTTGATTAAAGGACACTTTAAAACAATGGAATACATTCGATATTTCGCGAAATAATCCTTAAAGCATATTTCATAATTTAAGAGGAGTAAGCACCGTAGAAAAAGTGTTAGAAAAAAAGAGTCAATTTCACAACAATAGGTAGCTCAGGGGGAAGAGAATACCAACCTCCTTGCCGTTTCCCGTCCCAACTATTGATCTGTCGGTGAGCCGTTATCTCCTTCCTCCTGAGGTACCTATTGTTGTGAAAAGGATCCTTTTTTTCTAACATTTTTTCTACGGTGCCTACTCTCCTTAAATTGTGAAATATTCTGTAAGGAATATTTCACGAAATATCCATAAACCAACTCCCTATCATTATTTCTGTCCAAGATAAGATTTTGCGGAAAACAGTCTGTAATTAGCAAACAATTTGATATTTCGAAATTTTGAAACCTGCGTTCCATTCTAGACACTTTCAGGAGCGTCTGTGATTTTTTAAAATATTTTTTAAGACTTCCAGCTCGTTTTGGGAAGTCTCGAAAGTGGAGGCTAAAAAAATTGCCTCCAAAACCTCATTTTTTGACACGTTTCACATCAGGGCTAGCGTAAAACATTTTTTGGTACAACAATATAGATATTGTTCAACGCGGGAGACCTTCAGCTTTCACGTGTACCGGGCTAGAATTTTCTGCGATTATTTTTGAACGAGTGGTGAACGCTCAAAGTGAGGGTCGCGTACTTTTGACGCCGACTTTAGGTGGAAACACCATTCAAAACCTTAGTAATGGAGAAACATATGCATATCTCGGAATACCGCAAGCGAAATCCCAAGATGTGCGTGTGTTAAAAACTTCCGAATTATCTGGGAAGAATAAGATCAAGATGACCAATATTCTGCCCGTCCCTATACTGCTCTATACGCACTGAGAAAAATTAATAGTTAGGGCTACTTTTTATTAGCAAAGCATTCTTTGGCTGTTACAACTATTTAGTTAGTAACACCGTCTAATCAAAGAGTCGACTTAGGAAACCGTTTGTGAGATCTGAGACTGAGGGATTTCTTTTTGCCTGTTAAGACGGAGTTATAGACACCTTAGTTTACCGTGAGCGTATAAGGAATGTACCTTTTTAAGCGGTACCAACTGCCGAGCGTGCAAGCAAGAATCAGAAACACTTGGACGTGTTCTTAGTGGATGCTCAAAGTATGCATGCTGCAAGTACATAGGGAGACAAAATGAAATTTTTTTGATTTATTTATGTAAATTTTATACAAAAATACGATTGTTCACTCTACAAAAATGGCGAAACCGCGGATTTTTTTCGAAAAATGTTTAGAAAGAAAAATAATTTTAGCTTATTGAAAAAATTACAGAAAAAAGTCTATGGGCCAGCTGATAATTTGTTTATAAAATTTAAAAATTGTCGAAAATGTTTATTTGTTTAAAATTTTGAAAAATAAATAACAAATATTGTCGCCAGATTGATCTATTACGAAAATTTGTATTTGTTTATCAAATTCATTAGTAAAGATTATCATTCTTACCAAACATTAACAAATCGTAGATATTATTTAATTCAGACACATTTGTGATCAATTTTGTTAAAGGAATGAAGGCTTTGGAGCACGAAATGGCTAACATATGCATTTGTTTATTAAAATTGCTTATAACATTAATAATTGCTTTGTACTTACAAAAAATAAAAACCAACCATTGTTTTTATGTATATTCGGAACAAAAATTTTTTTAAAAACTCTCTAAGTATTTTTAATCTTGAAGTTGCACTTTCACTCATTGATTTATTAATATAAAAATAAACAATTTCTTTTATGGTAGACGCATAAAATGATTGTGCTCTACAGCTTGCGGATTAAACCTAACCTCTCCCCTTTTAAGCGGCGTGCGTGGACCTGCATATGTATAATGTTGGACCTTGCAGTAGAACAATGGTGTTAGGGTGTAGTTATATACTATTTGATACTATAAACATAATAAAGGCGCATGCGCGGTCGCAGATCCTTAAAAAGAGACGGAGATTTTCCGATGTTTTCAGTGACTATTAAATGTTGAAATCTGCTCAATTTTATTTATAAAGAGTATCTTCACTAATACCATTAAGTTCCACATCAATTGAAGTAGTTAAAAAAGAATGAGCTTCGTTTATAAATAAAATGCGAACCATGTTGTTAAACCTTTGTCGTGCACTTGGGGTATGACATACCCCAACAAATTTTCAAGTGCGATTTTCAAATACTTAGAATGCTAATTGGGACCTGTACCGCCATTTAGGTGCAGTCGAACATTACTACTTTAATATTATGTACATAGTTTCGCCCATTCGACTTTAGTGTGCCATCGGCAACAGTGCAAACAACAGTGTTGTAGAAATTGTTGCTGTACATCGTTGGCTTTAGGGTCAGGTGAATTGAAAACAATTGAGTTGTTTCAAGCGTTTTGGCCCACAATGGTGTTTAAAACGCTGTTTTACAATTGAAAGTATTATTCTTTGTTTAATATCTAAGTTGTAAAATTACATACATTCTTTAATTTGAAATTTAGATCTAATTTAATTTCTATAATAACAATTGATATAGCTTGCAGTATTCTTTATAAAAATTTCGTTCAATGAAGAACAATTTATTGATGAAAAAGCAATTACAATTTAGTAGGAAAATTTTATAAGAAATTTATAATAAATTTCTTAAAAACTGTCAGAAAACACTGCAGTCGAAAAACTCTTTTAAAATTGTTTTTAACGACGTATGTTTAAATCATTTCTTTTTTTAAACCCCTTAACTCAGTTTTATGTGTACATGAGCAATATTGTTAATTAATGAATTTTTGTGTTATCACGAAAAATTCTATATGTGAAAGTAAAAATTTTTTCCTTGAAAATTGGACTGTAGTAAAAATTTAGAATTAAAAAAAACTTTGGTCCAGAATAATTATTCAAATATTCTTTAAAAATTGTTTTTTTCTTATCGACGAAAAGTTGATGAAATTTTTTCAAAGTAGTAAGAATACTGATTTTCAAAGAACATTGCATTTAAACAATTTTTTCTCGATTCCTTATATAGGAATTTTTCTTTAAAAAAATTAGGTTCCTAAAATTTGTTAATTTTAATTTTTCAAAATTTTTATAATTTAAATTTTTGAAATTCTGACGTACTATGTTTTCTAGTTTTTAAATTTAAACATTGTTTCTAGAGAATTCATAAAAATAGAAAATAAATTTTTTGTTATAAGAAGTATTTCTGTGAAAGTAACAAAAATTTGTAGCCTTTCAAACTAAACTTTTCGTCGATAAGGAAAAGAACATTTTTTTTAAAATACTTAAGTAATTATTCAACTAAAAAGTTGTTTATTTTTACTGCAGTGTAATTTTCAAGGGACTGCAATGTTTTCTAATAACTTTTAAAAAATTTATAAAGAAATTTTACTACTACATTGTAATTGTTCTTTCTTCAATATGTATTTCGCAAAAAGAAATTATATTACAAAATACTGCAAGCTTTGATAAGAGTTAATGATAAAATTAAATAAAACTAAAATTTTTAATTGAAGAATGCATATAATTTCACAACTGAGATTTTAACCAAAAAATAACATTTCAAATTGTAAAACTGCGTACCTACAAGACATTATGTACTTTTCATAGATTTAATAAAACTCACTGATGAGTATTTGTTATCAATTCACCTGATCCAAAAGTTAACAAAGTACATAAACCATTTCTACAAAATAAAAGCTTCCTTAAACACTTAAGTTTGTTAATTTAAATTAATTATTATCTCACTATAACTTGGTTAAGTTGGAGGGAGGTTGGCTCCTGGCAACTAAAAATCGAAATTTGTAAATTTGATTTTTGAAGAATGCATTCTTATAGGTAATTAGATGGCGCATCTTTTTTTCTCTTGGAAAAAAGTTTAATCTACTATTATAGATTTCGAGATAACCATAATAATATGATGCTTTTTTCTGAAGACGATTTGTAATTAATTTTTGGTCCCTCGCTCGTTGTCACGTCTACAGTTTTTGAATTTCTTTGATGAAATTTGGAGACAATACTTTACAAAGTATCTTCAGAACGACGATATAAGCGAAAAGTGTATATAATTATTGATAACAAAATAAAAAAATTGTTTTCTAGGTCATTACGAATTTAATTCCTTATAATCTTCGATCGCTTCGTTTATCAAGCGAAGTTTGAGCAAATATAAACTTTCTGTGAAGTTGTTCAGAAAACTATAAGTAAGTTTTCTGTGAAAAACTTTTTTCAAAAAAATGAATAGGTAAATAATTGCGAATGTAAAACTTGGAGCGGGCGATTCGTAACAATCCATGTCTATTAGACGGACGGAACCACTCACAGTACAGCTAGCGAAGGAATAAAAATATAAACAAAGAAATACCTAGAGTTATATTAGATGACCTTCAAATGTCATTTTAGCTCTTCTAGCATCATAATAGTTGAGTTTCTGTAGAATTAAATAGATCATTGCGCTTTTTGATACCACAATATTCACATCGTTCCGCGAGTTAAATAATATTTCGTGAAATTCATAGTGGAAGTAATTCTCTTTTTTTTCGAAATGGAAAAAGAATCCCAGGGTACTACTCTTCGTGCTAGGAAATGCACTAGATGTGAAGATAACTGGTCGAAAAATGTTATGAAATGTGTGAACAATTCTTTCTTGGTTTTACTAATTGAAAACCATTTGAATAAATTGGATAAATTCTGCATCATTCTTTTTATAGAATACATTTGATATAATCTTCACATGAATGGTATGGAAATACTATAGAATTTTTTTAGAATTCATGGGTGATGATTCTATAGAATACATTCCACATGAATAATATTTTATTATTTAATATTTATTATTATATTATTATATAACTTGTTCTTTTGTGCGTCATAAAAGTATTCAAACTCTTTAAATATATCATAATTCGATACTTTTCATATTACTCTGAACTTTCGCATTATTCACCTGCGTACCTACATTTGAGTCCGCCCGTATGCATGTCGCCTACAAGAGTTTAGTTCGCGCGCTCCAAGTTTTGCATTCGCAGTTTTTTACCTCTTCAGTTTTTTGAAAAAAGGTTTTCACAGAAAACTTCCTTACATTTTTATGAACAACTTCTTCATAGGAAGTTTATATTTGCTCAAACTTAGCTCGACAAACAAAGCGATCGAAGATTATAAGGAATTGAATTCAGAATGGCCTAGAAAACAATTTTTTATTTTGTTATAAATAATGATATACACTTTTTGCTCATATAATCGTTCTTAGGATACTTTGGAGAGTATTATATGTATAATATACTACATATTTAACTAACAAAAATTTGTGTAATGGGATATTTATTCCTAATTTGTTAATTAAAAAATGTTAAACGAGCATGTAAAGAAACATCTAATTGGTGATCCAGCCGCATATTCTGGATGGCTGTTTTTTGGGAGAATTGAATTTCTAAATGACATATACTACCTTAATCATATACCAGTATTCGTGTAGCCAAGGACGTAGTCAGATAGAAATTCTCAACCATAATTATATGGCTAATAATCGTGAAGCATTTCTTTCAGTAGCACAACATACTATTTTTGTACTTTTGGTAGAATTTTGAAGCCCAGCATTCGATTAGAAGATATTTAATTTAATTCACATCTTCTTTTCGGTCATGCCCTAATCTTTGAATATAGAAATATAAGTTTCAGTTTTCAAACACAACTGGCTCCCGATATAAGACTCCCCGGTTCAATATATTCTTAGAACTGAAGGCGCAGCAACAGCTCGAGGGCCACACCTTCGGCGCGTTAGTTACATCAGGTTACGCCATGCGTCGAAATCCAACAGAAATCATACATACGGCTATACCTGATTACGTATGGATTCCCTCGATTTATTATCAAGGCAAAGAAAGCCATGCCCGAAAATATAGTTTTATTGTGGGTTGAGTGTATCAATATTATCGTATTTGTATTCATAAGACTCGATCAAATTTAATATTTTGCTTGCCATTCCAGGTTTAAACACTATGCAAAGGTAAAATACCTTTCACGACACAAGTATACAGTTTTCTATTTGGTTCTCCGAACAATTTCATGTTTGTACTAAATTAGTTTTCTTTTTAGCGTAATGTGCGCATTGTCAAAGTGCGTCATTGACTCTCCGCATACCTGTTAGTCTGTTAGAGTGATAAGAGCTCGAGTGACAGCAAAATAAAACGCTCGATATGGTTTTATCTGATATCTTCATGTCTTTTTGGTATTGAACTCGATCGATCCGGTAATCAGTTGAGTGTTTATAGAAGCTTTAGCTCTACTTCTGCGTTCTACGCAGAAACGATATGTACATATAAGGCTAAAGGCCTGAATTGCAAAACTTTATAATAATAAGGGATAAGACGTGTTAGCAAACATATTTTGTGCGAGTCAATGTTAGACTTAAGTATATGCATATACATTGCACCTTCTTCATCTATATCAATATACAATTGCTCAATTTCAATGTTGCAATATTTTTTTTGTTTAGCTATAGTAAAAAATCTTGAGTATCGAGTCCTGCTCGGTTAGAAAAGAATACTAAATTTAATTATATATATAATTAAAAGTTTGCCATAAGGAAAACCGCGATATTTCACTGGGAGCGCGTGCTAATGTAAAAAATTGTGCCCGCTCCCAGCGAAAACGCGGTCAAATTTCAGCCGTAACTTCGTCTTACGACCGTGAGATAGGTGGTCACAGTCTTTGACAAACTCATTACGATGATCCAGCAGAATTCTTGTGCGCCTTGAGGACACGGAGCGACCCAAAGAAACGCAGGGATGCTATTTAGACTGCTAACCAGTGAAAGCTTGGTAGGTCCAAGAGCACCGATGATTA
This sequence comes from Druon quercuslanigerum, assembly GCA_010014905.2. Classification (NCBI taxonomy): domain Eukaryota; kingdom Metazoa; phylum Arthropoda; class Insecta; order Hymenoptera; family Cynipidae; genus Druon; species Druon quercuslanigerum. Next base: position 9,439 of record JAAAKG020043647.1, read on the forward strand.
GGACGATTAGCGTAATAGAATATTCCAAGTATAAACTTTCAACTCCTTTATAAGGCCTCTATAACTCTCTTTCTTTTAATTCTCCTTGACTATGATTTTTTATCAGCAGATGAGGAAAACTCGATAACAAACATTGTTCGTTTCTCGAAGTCAAGGAGACCTACGTCAGGCCTCGAGTGCACAACAGAAAGAATGGTAGAGAACATGAAGTTCCAGTATATGTGACCGCCCGCGAAGAAAGGGACCTAATATGGCAAAACGGAATATTGCAGGACGGGTAATCGTAGCATAGTCCGCAAACCAGCATTAGTGTAGTGGGGATGTGTCGAGGAAAACATTCCCTTCCACTGTACAAACTACGGATCTATCTTTTCTTCTATTACACGCTCTCAAGCAATGTTCAGCCCTTCTATCCCCGCCCTTTTCATTTTTGGCATTCTTAATTTTGGAAGTAGACCTATTAACCTAATACGTATTAGTACGTATTATTAACTATTTCGAAGCATTTGTAGATCGTTGGTACATTTTATTATTGTCATAAATTTTTCACTCAACCTTTCACACTACACGGCTATTTTAATGGACATTATGTTCCACTTGTTTACTGTTTGTTGAAAAATATAAAAAAATCCATGTATGAACAATGTTTTGCTGCTCTTTGCAACATGCGCACTGACAAGGTTTTAGTTTGAAAAACAACAATTTTCCTTGTATAGTATAGTATTGTATAGTATTGACACGTGGATGAGGCCTGCTGGGGATATCACTGAAAAAGCACGCCTTATTATGCGTTACCTCCAGGGTGGTGCGGAAAAAAGCATACAAATCTATTTCCAGTACAATTTCAGACATCACTGAACTAGGAAGGGTGAGGGAGAGTGGGGTTGGACATTGCATACTACCCTTTAGCTATACCCAGTAGTGGTGAGTGGTTGGGCTGGTTTTCGTAGGCCTCTCGTTTCGTCTCCATGTACGCTTATCATATGCTTATTTTTATAGCTTAATAACAAAAAAAGCAATTAACTTAAGAAAATTCTGATTATTGGAAATAAAAGAGTAACTTAGAAACTACCGATTGGCGCAAGAAATTAAAAATAGATTTTTTCCGCATTAGATCACTTTCTTCGCGGACGATCACATATGAATCAATTATGATTATCGACAATTGACTCTATTTCCCTGGGAGAATTTCGCGGAGCGGTATTAAGGCTAATCCTGTAAGAGTGACATTGGGAATGTCTTGGTTTAAAATGTGGTGACGGTATGATAAAGTAAAAATGACACCGTCTTGATATGCCAAAATGAAATCTTTCGTACCCAACTTGAATGCGAGTGATTTAAGAAAGTAAACGTTAGCTTATACGTCTATACGACATCGACTGATCCTTCAAATTCTGTGAAAGATACCGTGCATTATCTTGTCAAGAAGCTGTTCACGGAAGTTTTTCTCCTGTGCTTTCTTATTCCGAACTTTCAAGAATGAGTACTCGAGATAGATAAGGTTTGATGCATTTTGCTCAGCCCTGATATTGAAGTTAAGGCCAAATGTTTCAGCAGCCTCCTCCGGTGCTTTGTACAAGAACACTTCTTTGACCACTTCTTCGCGTTTCCTGATCGTTTTAAGAAGAGGGGTCCATTTGCGACTATCTGTGCTGTACCCAGAATAAGCCTGTTGTGAAAACATTCAAGATTCAATATTCCGCGACCACCTTGGCGGCGTGAGATGTAGAGTCGCGAAACAGAAAACTTAAGGCGCTTCAAACGGATGTCAAATTCGTTAGGGGCAAACTAAATCAAAACAGTTGAATTGCTGAACGCCATATTTTAAGCACATAATCTAAAGGCAATTATACCGGTCGGTTCAGCTCGCTTTTTCCCGAAAATGTACTTTTTGTTGTTGTTTTTTGTAACTGAAAATAGAGTGTATTTTCTCGCTTGAAAGTCGCGTGCGAGCTATGCAGAAACACGGTAGTATAGTAAGGGCGAGGGGCAGGAGCGAAACGCAGGGGACTCCGCTTCCCGCTTTTTGACAAACGTATGAAGAGCCTTACCGTGCATTGTTTTTTCATGTGCACAACCTTTCGTGTCCCGATATCAAGGGATTTGAGCTCGTCCGTCGCCATAAAACCACCCCAAATAAATAGAACACTGTCGGGACGGCAAGCATGTTCGTTGGAGATACTTTTTTCCTCGCAGATAGTTTAGAAGACCGAATAACCTGCATTATATAGACTACAGTCCAAAATCCGTTCAGAAGTTGAATTCTTCGGAAAAATCTCGACGAAGCTCGTCATCCAGTTCAGCCAGATCTTTGGGCTTGAGAGAATCCTGAATGCTGATATTTCTCCGGGCCCTGTAAAGCATCGCCCCTCTATATGGCTCCCGCGGTTGTTTTTAGTATCGCTTCTCTTTCTCTGTTGTCAGCTTATTCTGGCTGCGGTAGAGTAGGCGCTCCCCTTACATAGTACCTTATCCGGAGTTGTTCGACATAGTTTCAAAGAGGTTCATGCGAAAAGTGTGAGAGCTTTCGGTGCTTCTCGCACTAAATTACATGGCATCTTGCCATGTAATCTCCTCGTTTAGAGGCCATACTGGTTTCGTAGAACTCTAGCAGGTCGTCATTGAGTCTGTCCGTCCACATAAACGTCTCGAGATTCCTCCGCTCCACCGAATTAACTCCGTCTTGATTGGCTCCCCAACTGTAGGGTAGTCAACATTGTTTTTCGACCCATTGTCGGGAGCCATGAGCGTGCGATTTCTTTAAATCGCACTTACTGCGACTATTTTTGGTATTGTCTCTGTTGTTCCTACAAGAACCTAGGGGAAGCTGTTCGTCCATTCTTGTAGAGCCCCACATGCAATGATAAGACTGCATACTCTGACAGGTCGCCTGCTATCCCAGAGTCACCGTTCAAGACACCTCACCCAGGTGCCATTCATCTTTTGGCCATCAGGACTAACCCTGGACAATTTTCCGCGACTGCTTGAAAATTATCGTGACTATACTCAGCAGAAACGGGGTATCAAACCCCGGTCTCCCATGTGACAGGCGGGGATGCCGGCGAAACCCTCGCCTTGCCTTAAGGACACAAAGCGGCCCAGCATGACAGCTTTCTGCTACTATCTCGCAAGTGTCTTGGTATATTTTGGAACTCTGGTATGGGTTTAAGGTTACGAACCAGTTATAGCTTCGCACCTTCGACAGCACTAATCACAAGAACAATAACTTTAACCGAATATTTGGGGTACAGTCGTTGCTGCTCCCTTTTGAGGTCTTCTTATCTTTCCTCCTTATCCTTCTTAGTCGTTTGAAGCCGAAAATTTGATCACGAATATAGTTCGTTTCACGAGTCTTGGAGAAAGTTATCAAGCCTCGAGTGTGCAACGGAGACGTCTATCCAAAAATTGCAGTTCCAGAAAATTTGGCACTCATCGTTATGGACAATTGACTCTATCTCCCTCGGAGCGTTCGGCAGGGCAGATTCGTGGCCAACGCCGTAAGAGCGTCAAAGATGGTAATAAAGCAGTCTTAGGGCCGCATTATGTTTGTACAGATACGTAGTTCTTACGTGGGTGGAACACCCAAATCGTATGTGCTCTTTTGACAAAGACTGTTCTGCTACATTTCTGTGAAAGTTTCCGTGTTTTCTGGTCAAGCAGCTGTTGGCGGAATTTTTTAACCTCTTCTTTTTCTATCTCGACTTTTAGAAGTAAAGCATCTAGACGGAGTAATGCAATTTCCTCACTTCTGATATTAAAATTTAGGCCAAGTGTCTCGGCCGCCTGCTCCGCGGCTTTTTAAAGGAACGCTACTTTGCCAATTATCTCGTCGTTCCCGGACCAATTTTAGAAGAGGATCTCTGCGATTTACAATGAAGTAAGCTATACTTGAAACAATTTGGTTATGAAGACATTGGGGATTCAGAAGTCCGTGTCCGCCTTGATTGGACATTTCTGTAAAAGTTTTCGTGCATTTTTTATCAACTCGGTCTTGGCGGAATTTTTCAACCTCTGCTTTCTTTGCTTCGGCTTTTAGAAAAGAAGCATCTAGATGGAGTAATGCACTTTCCTCACTTCTGATGATAAAATTGAAATTAAAATTAACATATATATGCATACCTTCAAAAAAACTGTCAATAAATCATCTTTACATATTTAAGGTAAACATTAGAATAATTATATGCGCGGTATTTTTTTTAAATCAGCCTGGCTGATTTTTTAATTGTGCTAACCGGACGTGAGTATACTATCAGCGAGAAAATTCGAGTCCTCTGGGTTAGACGTTCAAAAAGTGAGGGAAAAAAATCGTAGATTAATGAAAGATGGATGATTTTAAAGGTGAATACGTTGTACGTTAATCAGCCGAAAAGTAATGTTGTACATAAATTTGTGTAGCTTGCTGATCTAAAAATGTGATAAAAAGTATGCAAATTTGACCGCTTTTAAAGACAGCGAACTTTGGAGCATAGTTTTTTATTGAAAAAATAACAGAAAAAATCTGAAAAATCCATGGTGGTACTTGGAACATTTCTGAACAGATTTCCGTTGAAAAAAGTACAAAATATGAATAATTGCTCGTTTTTATATATAAATATGCAACTAAACTATCTTCAGTTCTACTGAAGATAACGAAGTGATTTAAATTGGAGGTACTTACTTGGGCTATCTGTCATAACTTCGAATTTGAAAGAAGTATGTGCTTCTTGTTGTCTTCGTGCCAATCGCGATATTGGAAGTCAGTTTTTTATACGGGAAAACAAGTGCGAGAAACCAGCGTGGTGCCGGTTTTTCAGGGGATCTTACATGGGTTTTCCTCACCACGTACTTCCAAAGCCTTGCCACGAGGATTTGACCAGGGCCGTGCCTCTTAAACAGCGACGCCCAATGAACCTCAATTTACGTTTTCATTCATGAAATAAAAGTAGTATGCAATGTATAATGATATTATTTTTATTTAAACAATTATAATCAGTACAGTGTGCTTACGGGTAACGTTTGTTTTTTTATATTTTTCTTTAAGATTCTTCATTTTAGTTAAAAATTTATCTGTTTCTTAATTTCTTCATTGAGGGTTGTTATTTGCAAATTTTTTTTTAGGATTCGTCATTTAGATTTAAGAAAACATTGATTATTTGAACATTTTCTATTTAAAAATGTCTTTGCGGATTTTTCTGGCATCCAATCTCAGCTAAGAAATACGCAAAATCGCTCACGGGGTGTTTCGCTGTAAAGTCATCGAGCGTCGGCCCTGGACACAACAAGAGAAATCCGCAAACGCCATGCCAGGCATGCCGAATTCAACCGATGTCGTTTGCGGATTTCTTCGCTTGGACATCTTTGCTCAACTCGACACATTTACAGTTTGAGACTTTACGTACAGCACATGCGGACACACACAAAGTTTAGATTTTATACCAAGCAGCGTGCTCGGCCACTTTTGCCAGGCAAAAGATCCCCAAAGTACTTAGCGTATTTTTTCCCTTGTATTCCGTGACGTATTCCACATCTCTTACAAATTTTGGGCACCGCAAAGTATACTTTCCATATATAATTATGACGAAGCGCAACACTCAGGGAAGCGTAATGTAAACAACTGTTGATACACCAGGGTGGGTGGGTAGAATCAGTCAAGCGTGAAGCCAGCATAACATCGGTCAGCACAGAATAGGGACATGTGTGTAAGTATGAATCTCGTCAAACATATAGATTATCTAATATTTTTTTAAGTTTTTAGAATGCATATGCGTTAGTGGACAATCGCTGTATAAGTGGAAGCTATAAATTATGACCATATCCACATATGATAAGCACAACAATTCCCGTGCAAAAATCGCCAAGTTTGCTCCTGGTTCCACACTTGGACCAGGACGGGGCACCTAGCCTTGGCCTGGCTTGAATTTTGCAATGGCTCGAGCTTGGGCCCGGCTAGAGTAAAGTTCGTAAAAATGGAGACAGATGGTGTTCGTATTATTCTGTTTGCTTGCTTATTACATGATAGTTTCAAGTATCAAGCTTGACAAGTGGCAATCATTGCAAATAAATTCAAAAAAATGCCTAAAATAAAAAGCACTCTGAAAATCCGGAGGCTTCGAGCAATCGCAAATATCCCATACTCACGCGGGGGAAGTCCAAGTAAGTACTTATATCAATTAAAAATAATATTTTTACATTAAGATTGCACGTGACTTTTAACCTCAAATTGAGAAACTTTTTTCGCTGAATTATAAAGTATAAATATACTGTTATTTATGTAATGATGTTTAAAAATTTTAGTTGTAAAAAAAATATGACGGAAGTAAATTAAAAAATATAAGGCGTATAACCTTTGATTTTAGACAAGAAACAAATTCACAGCACATACATGTCCTGAAAAACTCTAAACATTTTAATGGAATTCCGAAGTGAAACTTATGTTTCACGAGATTTTTTTAATAAATACAATTTATACACATTCTTCTGCATTTTATAATTATTTATTTTAGTTACAAGAATTGTTTCTACTACTCGTTTTGAATTGCGCGCTAACTGCGGCCAACCAGCGTTCGGCCCTATAGCAAGGAAAACCTCGTGTTATAATCGGATAAGGAAAACACGAGAAAATAATTTTGAGTTTTAATTAGTAAAATAAAGAATGGCAAAGAATTGAAAATAAACTCGGGCCAAGCCTGGGCCAAGCTGGTAGATCTAGCCTGGCAATTAAACCGGGCCCTGGCCTAGTTTTGCAAAGCCTGGGCCCAGTTTGGGCCATGACTAAATTTCTGCATGGGTAGTAATGTTCAGAGAATTTAGGCCGCGCCGCAGATAGGAGTAAAAGGAGCTGCGCAGGCTGTTCGGTGGTCACTCAGACGTGAACAAACAAAAGCGTTTACGTCCGGAGCCATAATCAATTCGGTTTAGCCCACTTACTGTCAGCCACAAACCCGTGCAGTATCAGGGTTTGAATGTACTAAAAAACCACGATGCGCTAAATCGAGTGCTGAGTATAAATCTATATTTGACCTTTCCTAAACGTTTTATATATTTCCAAAAAAAGCCAGGAAGTTAACAAGTATAAAATATTCAAATAAAAAACATTTAAAAAATCAATTTTTTCCTAATTATCTAGTCAGTCTTTTCGGATCTTAATCAAATGCTGGCTAGACCTTCAGGGACAAAAAATTCTTAAGTGCATCATTCAAATATTTTTTTGCACATGTCCAAAAATATCCAAGGTGTTTGAAAGTATATGACATGGAAAATAAAATCTCTAAATCTGAAATAGCCCGTGCAGAAATTTAGTCATGGCCAAAACTGGGCCCAGGCTTGGTGAAACTAGGTCCTGGCTTGGCAATCTAGCCTGGTCCAAGCTCGAATTAAACGCCAAATCTGGCCAGGACCCGGTTTAATTGCCAGGCTAGATCGCCCAGCTTGGCCCAGGCTTGACCCGAGTTTATTTTCAATTATTTGCCATTCTTTATTTTCCTAATTAAAACTCAAAATTAAGTAAAAGTATTTTTGATTTTTGATTTTTTGATTTTGTTAAAAAGTGCTATAAACCTGGAAATGAGCATAAATGAAGATACCGTAGGTTTTTTTCTGATACGTATGCTACAGTCGGTCATGTATTAAAAGGAAGTTTCAGCTCTGGTAAATAGTTTGAACGCAACTTACGGCGTTGTCAAAAATTCTGAAAAGGGCTTCTTACTCGAAACCTAATAAAAAGTGCTGAGATAAACGAGCGACTGTACTTTGACGCTAATTAGAAGACAATTACAGTAAATTTGAGGTTAGAAGTCGCGTGCAATCTTAATGTGAAAATATTATTTTTAATTGATATAAGTACTTACTTAGACTTTCCCCGCGTGAGTATGGGATACTTGCGATTGCTTGAAGCCTTCGGACTCTCAAAGTGCTTTTTATTTTAGGCATTTTTGTGAATTTATTTGCAACGATTTCCACTTGTAAAGCTTGATACTTGAAACTATCATGCAATGAGTAAACAAACAGAATAATACTAACGCCATCTGTCGTCAATTTTACGAACTTTACTCTAGCTGGGCCCAAGCTCGATCCATTGCAAAATTCAAGCTAGGCCCTGGCTAGCGGCCCCCGGCCTGACCCAAGTGTGGAACCAGGAACAAACTTGGCGATTTCTGCACGGGTTGCAGTACATGGCAGATTCGAAGCTGCTTGAGAAAATGACCGATTCACATAGTGGCAAAATGATTCAGTTTTAACTTTCTGAATCTGCGAATGACAGATACGCAATTCGCAGAGTAGTCTTTTCAATGGATTCTTTTTTCCTGGGTACAACCTTCTTAATGTAGTATAGTCGATTTTGTAAAAATAACTTAAAGAGCCAGTTCAACATTATAATTCGCTCATTTCAAAATAACTTATTACATTTAAGTTCAATATAGAAATTGAAAGAAAAAATATATTGCAAAATACTTAAATAGCGTATTATACAAATTTTTTGGCTGTTTTAATGCGTCTTTCAACTATTTCAGTTTGCTCTAAAAAAGTGGGTTAAAAACATTTTTTTTCTAATCTTGCATATTCCAATCTTTTTATATCGTGATTTGTTTAATAACCTGATTTTTATATTCTCAAATTTGAGTTGAAAGGCGATCTATACGATTTTAATATTGTTTTATTTTAAAATACTTTTTAAATAAGAATAATGAAAATAAATTAATATAGGCCCAATCGTGGCCAGACTGGCTTATCCTTGGGCGTTGCACTTGGGCTTCGATCGGGTATCTCGTTTTATTTCGAGTCTAGCCCCACCTAGATAGCCCAATTCGGGCCAACTTCTTCCCTTTATGGCCCGAATCATATACATATTGCAATTTGTGCTCGGGATATTTACTTTCTATTTTAAATAGTAGGGCTGACAATCTCGTGTAGTGCTTTTGCAATGCGAATAAGGAGATTTTCTGAAACAATAAATTTGCCTGATTTTTGTTGACAAAATACTTTTCTATCAGTCTTGGGAAAAAATATTTGGTCTTGATTTTGTTTTGAATGTTCTCCAGCTAGATATTGGAGATATACATACTTCTCTTGCATTTATGGCTAGAGCTGTGCCAAGACAAGATTTGGTAGACGTGTGTTAAGACAAGAGAAGTGAAAGTCTTGATAATTATACCGAATTGCTCTTAAATAAAATTATAATACCAATTGCGTCTTTAATATTTGCCAGGGTTAAAATTAGAAAAATTTTTGTTTGTAAATGTTGTTTGTCAATTAGAATACATTTCCAAAGTCTAATAGAATTATCAAGGTTGTGGTGTTTTTGAAACGTTTTTACAGATTTGCAAATCCATTGTTCAATATATATATATATATATATTCGGTTTTGATTCCTCTAGAATCAAACCAAAAAACCCCAAGCGGAGGTGCGAA
>JAAAKG020043658.1:0-18825 GCA_010014905.2 Druon quercuslanigerum
TACTCAACCAGCACGAAAATTGGTGAAAATTTTGTTTATCCCCCCGCCCCCTTTCCACCATGCAACCCCTTCCTTTCTCCATCAACCATTTGCTAACCGAAAATATAAATTTTAAATCAAATAGTTAATTATCAACTCAAAACTTCAATTTTCTACAAAAGAAGATCAATTTTCATTTAAAATACGATTTTGTATAATGAAAATACGATTTTTTTAAATAAAAAGTATGAATTTTTAACAACAAACATGATTTTTCTAATCAAAATAGTAGAATTTTAAACAAAAAAACGCATTTTCTAACAATAAATACTGGATTTTTCAACTCGAAAATGCCAATTCTCAATCAAAAATAGAATAGTTACATTTTCAGTTAAAGAAATTTAATTTTGAACAAAAAATGTAAACAAATGGATCTTTTAACCATAGAGATAAATTTTCAACTAAAATTATGAATCTTCAATAGAAAAAAATGAATTTTCAACAAAGTAGTTGAATTTTTAACATACAAAGATAAATTTTTAACCAAATGCTTAAATTTCCCAACAAGAAAATTTATTCTTCAAACCAACACAGGTTCATTATTAAACAAATAGTTGAATCTTTAAGCCGAAAGGAAGAATTTTTTGTAATACACTTGAGTTTTGAACCAAGAACTTTTCTATTAAAAAATATTAATTTTTATTCCATAGGAACGAATTTTCCAAGGCCGTAGCGAGAAAAATTTTCTGGGGGAGCAAACCCTTATAATCCCCACCACCCACCCTCTGGTTACAAACTTGCATTTTTTTAAAAAAGACGAATAATAGATAGATTTTTAAAAACAAGATTTTCAAACAAAATCTTTGAACTTTTGATCAAATGCTCGAGTTTTTCAACAAAAAACTTTGATATTCAAACACAAATAGTTTCATTTTTGAACAAATAGCTGAATTTACAAACAAAAAAGACCAATTTTTTGTAAGAAAGTTGAATTTTGAACCAAGAACTTTCATACGAAAAAAATGACTTTTAACAAAATTTTTGAATTTTCAAACAAATGATTGAATTTCCAAAAAAAAGGAAACTAAACTGTTGCATTTAAGACCAAATAAGTTGAACTTTAAAGCAGAAGAGAGTTTTTTGAACAGAACAATTTGATTGTTAACATAAAAATATAAATTTTTAAACGCAAACTAACACAAACTAACACAGGTTCATTATTAAACAAATTGTTGAATCTTTAAGTTGAAAAGACTTGAGTTTTGAACCAAGAGCTTTTCTATGAAAAATGATTAATTTTTAATCCATAGGAACGAATTTATAAGGTCGTAGGCAGACAAATTTTCCAGGGGGGGCAAACCCTTATAATCCCCCCACCCCCTGACTACGGATTTGGATTTTTTTTCAAAGACGAATAAAAAAATAGATAGATTTTAAAAACAAGATTAAAAAAAAATTTTAATTTTTCATCAAATGCTCGAGTTTTTCAAAAATAAATGTTATCTTCAACAAAAATAGTTTCATTTTTGAATAGATAGTTAAATCTACAAGCAAAAAAGACTAATTTTTTGCAATAAAGTTGAACTTTGTATAAAGAAAGATGAATTTTTAACTAAGAACTTTCATACGAAAAAAACGACTTTAACGAAATTTTTGAAGTTTTAACCCAATGGTTGAATTTTCAAAAACAAACAAGAAATCAAATAGTTGCATTTGCAACCAAATACTTTGAATTTTAAAACAGAAGAGAGAACTTTTGAACAAAATAGTTTAATTTGTAGAACACAAAGTAAGTAAGATAAGTTTTTTACCTGAATTTATAATTATATGAATTTATTAAAAAATTAAAAAATTTAAATTGAATTTAAAATTCAAAAATTTATTAAAAATTTATTAATATGAAAAATAATTATATGAATTTATAATTTAATAGCTGAATTTTCCAAACAAAAGGTTTAATCTTCAACTACAATCAGTTTAATTTTTAAATAAATACTAAAAATCTCTAAGACAAAAGGCGATTTTTTTATAAGACACTCGAATTTCAACTAAAAAAAAAAGAATTTTCTACCAAGAAATTTTCCAACAAAAAAGATAGATTTTCCATCCAGAGTGATAAATTTTCTGTCCAAAAAGACGATTTTTCAACAAAACAGCTGAAGGTTTAAAAAAACATAAAGATGTAAAGAAATAGTTTATTTTTAGCCTACAAAAATAATGTTGTAACCAAATAGTTGAATTTATAACGAGAAAAATACGAACAAAACAGTTGTACGATAAATTTTCAACAAACCAGCTGACTTTTTAATCAAATAGTTGGATTTTCTACTAGAATGTAGGAATTTTAAACTAAGTTCCAACGAAAAACAGTTACATATTGAATCAAATAGTTAAAATTTAAATCCAAGAAGCCGATTTTTTTAGAAGGCACTTAAATTTGTATTTAAAATATGACGAATTTTGAACAAAAATAAATAATAAATTTTGTTTATCCTCCCGCTCCCTTCCCACCATGTAACCTCTTCCTCCCCCTATCAATCATTTGCTACGCGAAAATATAAATTTTCAACCAAAAAGTTAATTTTCAACTTAACATTTCAATTCTCTACAAAAGGAGATAAATTTTCATGAATTTTTTTTTTATTTAAAATTTAAAATTAATGTTTTTTTTAATTTTTAAATTTTTTATCATAAACATACGATTTTTTAAATAGAAAGTATTAATTTTTAACCATAAAAAGGACGAATTTTTTTACAATAAATAGTAGATTTTTCAACCCAAAAATACCAATTTTTTGAACAAAAAATGAAATCAATTTTAAACTGAAATTATGAATCTTCAATAAAAAAATGAAATTTCAACAAAGCAGTTGAATTTTCAACCAAAAAATATGAATAAATTGTCAACGAAAATTTTAATAACTAATGTTTCAACCAAACGAGGTAAATTAAAAAAAAGACGCATCGTCAAGGATTTAGTTGTATTTTCAATGGCGAAAACTATGAATTAAAAAGGGTCAGTTTTCAACAAACGATTTGAAATTTCTAAGAATTTTCCATAAAACAGTTCAATTATCAAAAAAAAAAAAAAAAAAAAAAAAAAAAAACAGTTAATTTTCCATTAAACAGTTTAATCTTCCACGAAGTAGTTAAATTGTTAACTCTTAAGTATTAATTTCCAACCACAAAAAAATTTAAATCTCAATTTAAATTTTCAACGCAAAATTGTAAATTACAAAAAGTTTATTTTCAACCTGTAAAAATTCAATTTTTGTTTAAAAATTGATTTTTAATTTTTCATTTGTGAAACAACCGTATTCAGCTCCACTTGGATCCGAGCCCATCTTTTAAAAATCGCCCGTCTGATGTCAATTTATGCAGTATATTTATCAGGTCGACAACCATAACATCAAAAAATATATAACTTTTTGTTCGAGAGATTAATCTTACAAGTATGAGAAATTACGTCGTTATTCAACTTCTAGGAGTTGCAAAGAAATTAATCTCGTCTCTCTGTAGCTTAGTGGCTAAGATTACCATACCGGCAATCTGAAAGACCTGGGGTCGGATCCCAGCGAAGTTCAGGACAAAAAAAAGTTTCACCAAAATTATAATAGTGTACTTTTTAAACAAAAAGAATTAAATTTTAACGAAAAATAATTAAAGTTTCTTATTGGGTTCTATTAATCCAGTTCACATTTAATTGAAAAAAACAAGAAAAAGAGGAGAAAAAGCGGGAGTAATTTATAGACAAAAGAATAATAGTTTAAATAAACATTGAAAGATCCTTGCATTAATTTTAATATTTTGTTTAATACTTGGATGTAATTGATACAAAATAAAAATAAAATTAATAAGCTTAAATAATGCTTATTTATAACTTTTAATACAAAGATCCTTTTTAACTTTAAAATTTAATTTAATATAATTTAAAAATATAGCTTAATTCACTGAAAAAATTTTAAGCTCTTTAAATAAAAAATTGTATATATTTTATTCCGACAAGAAGATAATAATGTAATAAAAAATTACAGAGTTTCTTGTAGATTAAATTTTTAATAATTCACTGATCGTTGAAACGAGTAAGTACATGATTATTAATGACATTTGTGTTGTTTGGTCATTATAATGTATGTGGAATAATTAAATTGGGTGATACACTCTTTTATCGTCAAAAGGGAGTAAACGTCGTCCAATTAGCTAATTGAAATTTAATTGTCGTCCAGAAGCACGTGCCTACTGTATATGATATATGATTAAATTATTTTTGACTTTGAAATTATATTTCGGTGTGGCCGAGACTGGACTTTATTATCTGCGTGTTCAGCAAAAAGCCCCGAATTAAATTTATTTCACTCTAATTTTTTTGTATGTGGTTCCTGAGTAAAAACTTTCCCCTTTTATCTTTAAATAAATAATTTTTGAAAATCCTTTTCAAATGTGGCTGTTTTCAGTTTATGGTTTGCTATCAATTTTTTCTTTTAATTACAACACATTCTGTTTATATTCTCCCTAGAAATTTATTTATTAATTTATTATTATGTAATTTATTTAAAAAATTTATTTTTAAAAGAGAAACTTTAAATTGTAAATTATTCTTCATTAATAAGGTCAACACTTCTGTTTTTTACTTTTTGATATCATATTTTTAAATTGACAAAATGATTCTATTCATTAATTGCACCAAAAATCAGATTTATGTAAAAATAATTGTTCTATGATATAAAAAATAGAAATAATATTACTGATAATGTTATTCAAAACATAATAATAAATTATTTTGGATGAAAAAATTTTAAAACTCACATGAAACGTTTCTTTTTACTATTTTTAAGTAATTTATCAGGCTTTCAACGTATTTTACAGCTTTTTAGGGTATTTTTACATTTTTATTGAGCCAAAGGCGACAAAATTAAGTATTTTTAACATTTTAATTGAGTTGAAAACGAGAAAATCCTCATTTCTTTAAAATTGATTGTGGGACATTTTATATTTTTAAGTTTTTTATCGAGTAATTAAGAAGGGAATTTTTGTTTTCAATCTTTCATGAAAGAAGGATTATTTTTTATAATTTTTATTTATTTGAATATGATGAAATTTTGGTCATTTATTTTGTTTCTGAGTTGGAAGAGGCCCTTTTTTGCCTTATAACATTTTATTAAGATTAAGGGCAGTGACGGATCTAGGGGGTGAGGGACCCCCCCCCCCAGGGCTTCAGCACTGGCAAATTTTTTAATTATAATTCTTTAAATATGTTGCAAAGCACTCCCCCCCCTTAAAGCAAGAAAATGTTGGTTTCCAATTTTTTTCTGAATATGAAGTGAATTGGAGGTGGACGATTGTTTTATTTCAATATATTTATATAGTTGGAATCGGCGAAATTTTGGTAATTTTTTTCTTCTCAATTTGAAGAGGCCAATTCTTTTTTTGTAACATTCCAATCGGTGGGGGGGGGCAATTTTTTATTTTAGAAATGTTTTTTTAAAAATATTTTTATTAATGTGTTTTGAAAGGGATGATTATTTTTAATTTGAAAAATTTTAAATGATAGCCTAGATGTATACTTTATAATCTAAAATCTTTGAATTGTTGAATTTATAAAATTTGAAATTGTTATTTAAAGTTAAGTTTAAAATTTAAAAGAGTCCCACATTTAGTGATTTACTTTTCAGTTTAGTTTTGATTATTTTAAATGAAAAAATATCCAGTTTTAGGAGTTTGAATATTTTAATTTTAATGACCGTGAAAAATTTGTTTGAGAACCGAGAAAAAAACAGAAAATGAATTAGAATTTTTTTTTTGGATTAAAACGGCCATTCTGATATTATGTTTTACATTTTTAAAATTTAGTTGATTCCTCATTTTAGTTAAAAAACATTTTACTTGAAAAATTTTGTTTAAAAATGTATCTACTTCAGTTAAAAATTTCACTATTAGGTTGAAAATTCTTTAAATTCAAATATTTGGTTAAAACACATGCTTTTGTTAAAAATTATTTTTTTAACTGAAAATTTGTTCATTCAATTTTTGGTAGAAAATTGATCTTTTTTAATTGAAAATTAATTTATTTTGTTGAAAATTGGCCTTTTGGTAAAAAAATTATCATTTGGGTTAAAAATTAATATGTATGGTCAAAAATTATTTTACTTGCTGAAAATTTATTTTTCAAATTGTAAATTTAATTATTCTATTGGCTGTATCTTTTTTAATTGAATATTAATGTATTTTGTTGAAAATTGGTCTTTTGGTAAAAAATTATCATTTGGGTTAAAAATTCATATGTATGGTCAAGAATTAATTTATTTGCTGGAAATTTATTTTTCAAATTGTAAATTTAATTATTTTATTGGTAAATGATGATGTACCTTTTTTATTTGAAAATTGATGTATATTGTTGAAAACTGATTTTTCTTGTTAATTGCATTAACTGCGTTAATTTCTTCGTTTAAATATTCATGTTTTTTTTTAAATTAATAGTTATTTGATATAAAATTAATCTTCTTTGTTGGAAATTAATTTTTGAAATTGATAATTCAACTATTTTGTTGTAAATTCGATTTCTTTGTTAGAAAAGTAGTCTAGTTAGTTAGAATTTTATATGTTTGTTAAGGAATTCGTTTATTTGGCCAAAAATGACTTATTTGGTTTAAAATTCAGTTTTTTTTGGTTGAAAAATGATTTTTTAAACTTAAAATCAAACTTTTTTATTTTGGGTTTGAAATGTATAGTTTTTAAATTGAAATTTATATATTTTGTTGAAAAGTGACCTTTTTTTTAGATAAATAATCTTTTGAGTTCAAAGTTCATATTTTTGGGTAAAAACTTATTTTTTTTGCTGAAAACTTATTTTTCCAAGTAAAAATTTAATTATTCTATTTTTGCCTGCAAATTTATATTTTTACTTGAAAATTGGTGTACGTTTTTAAAGCTGCTCTTTTTTTGTGGAAAAATGATCATTTTTGTTGTAAATTTATCCATTTAATTAAAAATTCATTTTTCTGGTTGAATATTTATCAATCTAGTTGAAAATTAATTTCATTAGTTAGAAATATAAATATTTCTTTGAAAATTCAAATATTTGTTTAAAACTTCTTTCTCTTTAGTTCATAATTAATTTTTTAAACTGAAAATGTAACAATTCAATTTTTGCTTAAAAATTTAACTTTTTTCGTTGCAAATTGATTTATTCAGTTGAAAACTCGTATTTTCTGAAAGTAAAATTCCATTATATTAGTAAAAAAATTTTTTGTTTGTTTCAATACTTAACTGTTTCACAGAAAAACCGTTTAATTTGTTGTCTTCTAAATTCAACATTTTGGATAAAATATTTTTTACTATTAACTGAAAAATATTTTTTGGTTGAAATTTCAATTCTTTTATTCAAAATTCTTCTTCTTTGTTTGAAAATTAGTATGTTTATGGTTGAGAATTTAACTAATTTGTCAAAAAAATTTATTTTTTGGTTTAATTGAACTGTTTTTCATTCCAGTATGTTTTTTAACATTATGTTTTTCTTTGTTGACAATGAATTATTTTACCATAAAATTAAATTCTCCTATTTTGGTTTAAAATCTATCTTTTTGATTTGAAAACTGATGGCCTCCGCTGTTTCTTGATAAGAGGAACCAAAGAGACGAAATAGAGACGGTGCTCAATCAAGCGTGACAAACAGCTGGAAGGCCGCAATCTCAGCTCGTTACTTGCATCAGGTTGCGTCATGCGCCCAAATCCAACAGAAATCGTTCATGTGGTCCTGTCTGTTTACGTTTGGATTCCACCGATTTAGGATCAAGGCCAAGGTAAGCCATACCCGAAGCCGATCTTATCTCGGGAATTGAGTGTTTTTTTACGTATGTAAAAATAAATTTAAATAAATTTAGAAACACTTTTTTCATTAAGATTAATTGATCTAAAGGTGTAATGTTAGTTTTAAACGTAAATTTGTTTTTTAGAATGACCTGGAGAAATGGATTTTTGGTCAGGAAAATGTCAGGGAAAGTCAGAGAATTTCCAAATTGGGATTTTATAGCAATCCTGTACTTTGGACACTATAGTTTGAAATTTTTTTTTTCTAGTCTCTCGTTGAAATCATGTAGAATCTTCCACCTTTACACACAATGGTTTGTGACGAGTTCCTATTATCGAATATCCCACGTTCGACACAATTTCTCAATTTAGTTAGAACGAAGAGTTAGCCAAGAGCTAAGAAAAAATAAATCCTATTAGGGAGTATCAAGGGTCATTATTCGTGCCCTTTATTCTCTGAGGAACAGTATTTCTCTTGAAAAGTTGTACGAAATTATCGAAGAAATAATTAAGTTTCAGCTGAGAATTAGAAAAAGAAATTTTTAGAGTTTCGAAAGTCCAAGAATTTAATTATTTTGTTTAAAAATGCAAGTATTTTGTTTAAAAGTCATTTTTTGTGATAAAAAATCCTACTGATTGGTTGAAAATAATTTTCTGCTAGTTGTTTCTAGTCTACTCGAATAAAATCAATATTTTTTTGAATTTTTATTTCAAAATTGTAAAAAAAAATTTCTCTCAAGCTCCGCTCGGATTCGAACCCAGGACTTTCAGAATCCCATTCTAATGCTCTTATTCACTTAGCTACGAAGGGATGAGATAGTTTTCTTCATAAACCATACAATATGAATTGTGACGTAATTTTCTATTATTAACATAAAGTTATTTATTACAATTTATCAGGTTAAAAATAACATAAAAATATAAATAATTTGAATTATGTATAAATTTAACTTTTAGGGGATGGGGAGAAATTAATCTCGTCTTTCCGACCGTTAATCTGAAAGACCTGGGTTCGAATCCGAGCGGAGCTTGAGAGAAATTTTTTTTCATAATTTAGCAATAAAAAATAAATATTAAAAGCAAACATAGGTAAACATTTCTAAGGCATAAAAATAAAGGATTATTTTGTTAGCCAGCTATTTTAAATAAAAATTCAAGAAGTTAGAGTATTTCAAAAATTTTTGAGAACATTTTTTTTGGATTTATATTTTTGATTCAGAATTTATTTATTTTTATTACAATTTTATTCATTTAATCGAAATTATAATGGTTTTTTTGATAATTGAACTATTTTTTTGAAAATTATCTTTTTTGGTAAAAAATTGATTTCTTTTTTTTTAAATGCAAGTATTTTGTTTAAAGATCATTTTTTCTGATAAAAAAACTTGGTTGAAAATAATTTTCTGCTCGTTGTTTCCTGTCTACTTTAATAAAATAAATATTTTTTGAAGTTTGATTAAAAATTTCAAAATTGTAAAAAAAAAATCGCTCAAGTTCCGCTCGGATTCGAACCCAGGGCTTTCAGAATGCCGGTCTAATGCTCTTACTTACTTAGCTACGAAGAGATTAAATATTTATTCATAAACCATACAATATGAATTGTGACGTAATTTTATATTATTAGCATAAAGTTATTTATTACAAATTACCTGGTTAAAAAATAAAAAAAATATTTTAAATTATACACATTTTTGAGGCATGAAAAGGAAGACTTATTTTGTTAGCTAGCTATTTTAAATAAAAGTTCAAGAAGTTAGAGTATTTTCAAAATTTTTGAGAGCATTTTTTTGGATTTATGTTTTTGGTTTAGAATTTATTTATTTTGAATACAATTTTTTTTATTTAATCGAAATTTTAATGATTTTGTTTATAATTGAACTATTTTATTGAAAATTAATCTTTTTTAGTTTAAATTTCACTCTTTTGTTGAAATATCGTTTTTTAAAATGTAAATTTAGTCTTTTTGGATTGAAGATTCATTTTTTGGTTGAAAGATAATGTTTTGTTTTGGTTAAAAGCTTTGGCAAATATTTTTCTTTCAAGTTAAAAATTTAATTATTTTTCTGTTAATTTTACAATTTCGTTTTAAAAAACATGGTTTTTGGTCGAAATTCATCTAATTTGATGAAAATTCATCTTTTGATTCAATAATATTATATTTTTGATTCAATTTAGTTTTGGTTGAAAATTTTACTATTTAGCCGAGATATTTATTATTTTTTTTATATATACACTATTTTGTTAAAAAATCTTCTTTTTGGTTGAGAGCTCAACAAAATTATTTTGTTGATATTTTAATAAGTTTGTAAAAAAAAATCTTTTTGGTCTAAAATCTAACTCTTTTATTCAAAAATTGTCTATTTGGATGAAAAATTTGTCCTTTGGGATTAAATTAGTTTATTAAATATTCAATTATTATGTTAAAAAGTTGCTTGTCAAAACTTCAAATTTGTTGTTAAACATTTTTTTTATAGAAAACTATTATATTATTGGTTTTAAATTTATCTGTTCTGGTTAGAAATTTTATTATTTTGTTGAGAAATGAAATATTTTGTTAAATAGTCATCTTTTTTGGTGAAAAATTCATCACTTGGTTGCAAGTTGAACTACAATTGTTTACTAGAAAATTTACATTTTTTGCTTCAAAATTTTACAATATTAGTTAATTCTTTTTTTTCTTGACTAAAAAATCACTCTTACTTGAAAATTTTTTTTAGTTTGAAAATTAATTTTTTATGTAAAACATGCAAGTATCTCGTGAAAATTCGAACTACTTTAAAAAAAAATTATTATTTTTTTATTTTTTTGTTGAAAATACAACTGTTTTTTTTAGAAACTTGGTATTTTTTGCATAAAAATCCATCTCTTTTGGCAGAAATTAATTTTTTTTGATAAAAATGCAACTGTATGCTTAAAAATTAGTCTGTTTTAGTTAAGGATTTTTTGATTTTATTAAAATGCAAATGTTTGGTTAAAAATGTCCTTTTTTGCTAAAAAAAATATGAACTGGTATGTAGAAAATTCTTTTTTATGCTTTAAATTTGAACAGCTCGGTAGAAAATTTAACTATTTGATTAAAAAATTTAAATATGTAGTTAAAAATGAACTGGTTTGTTAAAAATTTAACTTTTTGTTAAAAAAGATTTTCTTTTTTTTAAATATATATTTTCGGCTTGAAAATATAACTGTTTTGTAGAAAATTAAATTTTTTTAAATATATATTTTCGGCTTGAAAATATAACTGTTTTGTAGAAAATTAAATTTTTTAAAATTATTTTCAAATAAGAGTTCTACTATTTGGTTATAAATGGCAATATTTTAGTGAAAATGATTTATTTTTCTGAAAATTCAACTATGATATTGGTTCTATTTTAAAGCATTTATGTCCCTATTTCTCCTGTTTTGAGAGCAATCAGTTAAAGAATTTGATGAGCAATTAACCCTTAATCAGAAACGTGAATGAAGATTGCTTGGAACTTCAATGGAATCTTCATCAAATTAGAAATTTAACCCAAATTCTAAATAAAGAATCCACGAAGTAAAATTGAATAAAATTGTTTAAATTTAGGTTAAATCTAGCCTTTGAAGAATTCTAAACAAAAACTTGCATATTTTAATTAAATATATTTCTCTACGATTTTATGCGTACTTAAATTTTGTGCTTTTTAAAAAAAATTTATTATTTCAACCTGTATAACTTTTGACCTGATTGAGATATTTTTTTATTTTTTTAGTTTTATAGTGTTTATTGTCTTCTTTTGAAAGAGAGCAAAAAATATATTTGTTTGCCAATTTTTTGTTCAATTTAACAGATTCATCTAAAAAAGTTTTATTAAAGATACTTGTTGCTCACTTGCGACATCTTGCGCCGTTTAAGAGAAAAATTCAAAAATTCAAAAAATTACAAAATTTTATTATAATAAAAATTATAAAGCAGCTTCTGTTATCAGAAACATTTTTTAAATATTGGGAAGGATTAAAAATGTGGGGCTTTCCAGAAAGTCTTTTTTATTTTGTCCACCAAATTTTCCTTAAAAACCTTATCTTTTTTTCTCCTTCTTAGAACAATTATTTATTTTCAATTTTTTCCGATTCAGTTATGTTTTTATCTGTTTTTACTATTTTATTGAGTTAAAGGAATCAAAGTTTGGTTTTTATTTTTTTCTAAATTGGACGGGGGAAGAATTTTCTATTTATAATATAGAAATTGGCTATTTTTAACATATTTATCAAGATGTAAAGGAGGATATTTTGGTTATAAATTATTTTTCTGAATTGGAAGAGGCCAATTTTTCAACATTTCTATTAACTTTGATAGAAGAATTTTAAGTTTTATAGAAGAATTAGAAAAGGAATATTTATTTTTTAACAATTTTATTGGATTGCATTTGGCAGGTCATTTTGTTTAAAATATTTCTCTGAATTCTAAGAGAACAATTTTTGTGCTGTTAAAATTGTTATAGAAATGGAAGAGACGAAATTTTTATTTTTTTTGTGAATGGTAATGGATAATTTTTTCTTTTTATCATTTTTATTCAGTTTAAATTACAAATTTTTTATTTTCCATCTTTTTTTATTAACTGGAAAAGGGTCATTTTTTCATCTTATCATTTTTATCGAATTGGAAGGGAGGACATTTTGGCTAATAATTATTTTACTGATTGGCAAGACACAAATTTTTCAGCCAAAATATCTATTGAGTACAAGGCAAGAAATTTTGCTTTGAAGAACTTTGAAGGGAGAACATTTTGGGTTTTTATTTTTTTCTGAATTGGTAGGGACTCTTTTTTTCTATTATTTTTATTGAGTTTGTGAGAAGAGTTTTTAATTTTTAATTTTTTTCTGAATTGCAAAAGGAAAATTGTTTATTTTTTAACATTATCGTTGAGGTGGTTTAACTGATTTAGAAGAGGCAAATTTTTGTTTTAATATTTTTATTGAGCTTAACGGAATAATTTTTTATTTAGCATTTTTTTTGTTAATTGTTAATTTGTTAATTTATACTTGAAGGAATCAAACCTTGTTTTTTTTTCTAAATTGGAATAGCTCATTTTTTCTTCCCAACATTTTTATTGAGTTTGAGGGAAGAATTTTCTATTTTAAATATAGAAATTGGTTATTTTTGACATATTTATCAAGTTGTAAAGGAGGATATTTTGGTTATAAATTGTTTTTCTAAATTGGAAGAGGTCAATTTCACTGTCAACATTTCTATTAATTTTCATAGAAGAATTTTAAGTTTCATAGAAGAATTAAAAAAGGAATATTGATTTTTAACAATTTTATTGGATTGTATTTGGTAGGACATTTTGTTTAAAATTTTTTCTGAAATTAAAGAGTACAATTTTTCTACTGTTAAAATTTTTATAGAGATGGAAAAGACGATTTTTTTTTGTAAATTGTAATGGATATTTTTTTCTTTTTATCATTTGTACACAGCATAAATAAAAATTTTTTCATTTTCCATCTATTTTTATTGACTGGAAAAGGGTCATTTTTCATTTTATCATTTTTATCGAATTGGAAGGGAGGAAATTTTGGCTAATAATTATTTTTATGATTTGCAAGAGACCAACTTTTCAGTCAAAATATCCATTGAGTACAAGGGAAGAAATTTTTCTTTGAAGAACTTTAAAGGGAGAAAATTTTGGGTTTTTATTTTTTTTTGAATTGGTAGGGACTCTTTTTTTCTATCATTTTTATTGAGTTTGTGAGAAGAGTTTTTAATTTTCAATTTTTTTCTGAATTGGAAAAGAAAAATTGTTTATTTTTTAACATTATCGTTGAGGTGGAAGGAAGGAAATTTTGGTTATTAATTGTTTTACTGATTTGGAAGAGTCAAATTTTTTGTTTTAATATTTTTAATGAGCTTAACGGAAAAATTTTTTGTTTATAATTTGTTTTTGTTCATTGTTAATTTGTTAATTTATTGAGTTGAAGGAATCAAAGTTTGTTTTTTTTCTAAATTGGAAGAGCTCATTTTTTTTCCTAACATTTTTACTGAGTTTGAGGGAAGAATTTTCTATTTTAAATATAGAAATTGGTTATTTTTAACATATCCATCAAGTTGTAAAGGAGGATATTTTGGTTATGAATTTTTTTCTGAATTGGAAGAGGCCAATTTTACTTTCAACATTTCTATTAAGTTTCATAGAAGAATTTTAAGTTTTATAGAAGAATTGGAAAAGGAATATTTTTTAAAAAATTTTATTGGATTGTATTTGGCAGGACACTTTGCTTTAAATTTTTGTCTGAATTCAAAGCGAACAATTTTTTTGTTAAAATTTTTATAGAGATGAATGAGACGAAATTTTTATTTATTTTTTGTTAATTGCAATGGACAATTTTTTCTTTTCATCATTCTTATACAATTTAAATTTAAAATTTTTTATTTTCCATCTTTTTTTTTTAAACTGGAAAAGGGCGATTTTTTCATTTTAACATTTTTATCGAATTGGAAGGGAGGCAATTTCGGCTAATAATTATTTTTCTGAATTGTAAGAGCCCAATTTTTAATCCAAAATATCTATTGAGTACAAGGGAAGAAATTTTTCTTTGAAGAACTTTGAAGGAAGAAATTTTAGGGTTTCTATTTTTTCTGAATTGGCAGAGGCTCTTTTTTCTATCATTTTTATTGAGTTTGAGAGAAGAGTTTTTGATTTTTAATTTTTTCTGAATTGGAAAAGAACTTTTTTTTATTTTTGAACATTTTCATTGAAGTGCGAGGGAGGAAATTTTGGTTATGAATTGTTTTACTGATTTGGAAGAGGCCAATTTTACTTTCAACATTTCTATTAAGTTTGATGGAAGAACTTTAAGTTTTATAGAAGAATTAGAAAAGGAATATTTATTTTTTAACAATTTTATTGGATTGCATTTGGCAGGACATTTTGTTTAAAATTTTTGTCTGAATTCAAAGCGAACAATTTTTTTGTTAAAATTTTTATAGAGATGGAAGAGACGAAATTTTTATTTATTTTTTGTTAATTGCAATGGATAATTTTTTCTTTTCATCATTCTTATACAATTTAAATTAAAATTTTCTATTTTCCATCTTTTTTTATTAACTGGTAAAGGGCCATTTTTTCATTTTATCTTTTTTATCGAATTGGAAGGGAGGACATTTTGGCTAATAATTATTTTACTGATTGGCAAGAGACCAATTTTTCAGCCAAATATCTATTGAGTACAAGGCAAGAAAATTTGCTTTGAAGAACTTTGAAGGGAGAAAATTTTGGGTTTTTATTTTTTTCTGAATTGGTAGGGACTCTTTGTTCTATCATTTTTATTGAGTTGGAGGGAAGAATTTTTAATTAAAAATTTTTTTTAATTGAAAAGGAAAAATTGTTTATTTTTTAACATTTTCATTCAGATGAAATGTAGGAAATTTTATTTATTAATTGTTTTACTGATTTGGAAGAGGCAAATTTTGGTTTTAATATTTTTATTATGTTTGACAGAAGAATTTTAAGTTTCATAGAAGAATTGGAAAAGGAATATTTATTTTTTAACAATTTTATTGAATTTTATTTGGCAGGACATTTTGTTTAATATTTTTGTCTGAATTCAAAGAGAACAATTTTTCGACTGTTAAAATTTTTATTGAGATGGAAGAGAAGATATTTTGATTTTTTTGTGAATGGTAATGGATAAGTTTTTCTTTTCATCATTTTTATTCAGTTTAAATTAAAAATTTTTTATGTTACATCTATTTTTATGAACTGGAAAAGGGCCATTTTTTCATTTTAACATTTTTATCGAATTGGTAGGGAAGAAACTTTGGCGAATAATTATTTTTCTCATTTACAAGAGGTTTCTTTTTTTTCTGAATTGGCAGAGGCTCTTTTTTCTATCATTTTTATTGAGTTTGAGAGGAGAGTTTTTAATTTTTAATTTTTTCTGAATTGGAAAAGGAAAATTGTTTATTTTTTAACATTTTCGTTAAAGTGGAAGGAAGGAAATTTTGGTTATTAATTGTTTTACTGATTTGGAAGAGGCCAATTTTTGTTTCAATATTTTTATTAAGCCTAACGCAAGAATTTTTTATTAAACATTTTTTTTTTTAATTGGAAAATGAAAATCTGTTATTTTTAACATATTTTTTGAATTTAGAGGAGGATTTTTTTCTTTATCAGTTTGTATCTGAATTAGAAAAGGAAACATTTTTTATAAGATTTTGAGATAGATGTAAGGGATAGAATTTTGATTCTTTTGTTTGTAGAAAAGTTCGCCTTTTTGGAAGACATCAAGTGCCATGCATGAGATAAATGATGAGAATGTATTCGTTAAAGCCGAAGGAGCTTTAACAAAAGAGAATTCACAATCACTCAAGCTTGTGTTTCTTTTGTTTCAACTGGCACATACTTTTTCTTTATATAATTTTTATTTATTTGAAGGGTGAACTTTTTATTTTCCATCTTTTTATCTGAGTTGGAAAAGGGTACTTTTTTAGTTTCTAAATTCTAACGATTGGGAAGGGGGAAAATTGTGGGTAATTATTGTTTTTCTGAATCGGAAGAGACAAATTTTTCTTCCAACATTTTCACTGAGTTTAAGGTAAGAAATTTTGTTCCAAAGAAGGTGGAAGCGAAAAAATTTTGGTTATAATTAATTGTCCTGAATTGCAAGAGGCAAATTTAAAAAAAAATTATTGAGTTTATAGGAGAAATTTTTTATTTTCTATTTTCGACTGAATTGGAATAGGAAAATGTTTAAGATTTAACATTTTTATTAATTATATTAGCTAAAAGTTCTAAAAGTAACTTTTCTTAAAGTTTGTGGTTAATTTGTTTTCAATTTAAAATTGTTCAATTAGAAAGTGTTAAAAACTACAATTTTATAGTGTAAATTATTGTGCGATTTAATTAATAATTTCGCAATTAAAAACTTTGTTGATTTTCATTAAATCTCCACGTTTTCAGACCCCCTCAGTTAGAAAAATCGATTTTTATTAATGTGTCTGTCTGCCTGTCTGTCTGTAGTCCTTAAATAAACATTATAAGCCAAACAATGCAGTATATGAAAAAAAGTCAAGAGAAGAAAAAGAAGCTTATTAAAACAAGTTTTTGAATTTTGTCAAAAGGTTGAAAATTCAAATTTTTATCATACAAAAAATAATAAAAAATCAAGAATTTCATTTTTCAGCCAAAGTATGCAAGATACGAAAAAAATGAATTAACTGAAATTGCGCGCCCTGAAAATATCTATAAATTTGTCATTAATCACTTTTCGATAGGACGCACAGTTTTTGTTTTTAATCGTAAAAAACAAAATTAAAAAAAAATTAAATTCTTGGACAAGCGACACAAGCTATGGAAAAAATAAATAGACAAAAGTTGTTCGTGTAAAAAAAACGAAAACTTATTCAAAGTTGGCATGAGTAATTTTTGATAGAACACGTAGTTTTTTTTTAATCGTAAAAAATAATATTCAAAATTTAAAAATTACATTTTTCGGAAAGCGACATAAAGTGCAAACTATACTAAGCAGGCTGAAGTTGTTCACCCTGAAAAGACCTATAAATGTGTTATTATTTATTTTTAGATAGGACGAGTAGATTTATTTCAATCGTAAAAAATAAGATTAAAAATTTGAAAAATAAATTTTTAGAAAAACGACACAAGAGATGAACAAAATTAAAAGACTAAAGTTCTATAACCAACAAATATCTGCAAGTTTGTTATAAACTTTGGTTATAAAAAAAATTAAATATAGACAAATAAAATTTTTTTAAAAAGGATACGAGATACAATAACATTTTATTTAACAAAATTCTTCGCCTAAATGAAATCTGCATTGAATACAAACAAATTAAATTTATGGAAAAGCGACACAATTGCAGTAAATTGTTTAATAATAATGTTTATTTTAATAGCATGCGCATTTCTTTAATAATAAAAATAGGGTCAGACCGAGGTACAGAAATGAATATAACAAGTGCGAAGCATGAGATACGTGATGAGAATGTGTTCGTTAAAGCCGAAGGAGCTTTAACAAAAGAGAATTCACAATCACTCGAGCTTATGAGCGAAGCGCGTCGCGGTAGGCTTATGCAAAAAATTTTCAAACCGGGAAAAAGGGGGAATTGACCGGGAATTTTATCCTCGATTAAAGCGGTCACCCTGAATGTAGTTTGCAGTCAGCTAATTGTAAAATCAACACTCCATGATGAGCGAAATTATCTGCAAATAAAATCGATTGAAAGAATATTTGCTTTGAATCTTTGTGGTAATCACTCGGAGCTATCTTGAACCGAAACTAGTTTAAACTTTATAGCAACATCGAACTGATCGATAATTAGGTTGTCCCAACACAATTTAGCAAAGTTGGCACCAACTCCCATGACTTTAAACTCTATAAATTAGAACGAAACTTTATCTTAGCGTCAATACGATTTTTTTTATCTAATTAACACTTCCTTTCAATCGATACTTACCAGGAGCGGATCTACATGTTAATATTTAAATTATTGCAAAAGATTATTTATACTAATCTTCAAATTCAAACCGAATTGTAGAATACTTTAACTTTAAACGAAGTTTGGAATTCTTTAATGTTTAGCGGTTCCATTAGGCTTGGATTCACTTTTTTAAAGCTTTCAATTAGAAATAATATGATTTTCAACGTTTTAAAAATAATTAAACTTTAAACGATTAAATATTTAAAATTCTTCAATTTTCATAAGTGAAAATAACAGTGAACGTTTTCTTTTTACAGATATCTTATTTCTTTAAGTAATGAATAAATAAAAACCTCGATACCTCTTAATAAATTTTATCATCTTGAAAATTTCTGTAATTTTAATTTAAAATTCTCATTTTGAATGCGTGATGCTGAAAAAGTTTTATTTTTGAAACCTTGGAACATAAGATGTTTAAATTAACCTTCACTCCCACTTCTGGGTCAAATTGACCCGTACCTCGAGTTTGGTTGCGTATACCTTTTTCAAAAATTTTTTTTTTAAATTTTTTGTTTGTTAATAAATTATCTTTTCGATTTTTTTAACTTATCCCACCAAATTTCGCAATAGTTCTAGTATAT
>JAAAKG020043669.1:0-18823 GCA_010014905.2 Druon quercuslanigerum
ATTTAAAAATACGAGTCTGGTTATAAATTTAAATATTTTGAAGAATGTATTAATTTTATATTAAAAATTGTATTAATTTATTTAAAAATTCAACTATTTGATAGAAAATTAATTTTCTTTGTAGAAAATAAAATTATTTTATTGAAAAGTATCATTTTTGGTTTAAAAGACACCTGTTTTTCGAAAATTCGTCTTTTTGGTTTTGGATATAAATATTTTGGGTAAAAATTGAGATTTTTACATTTAAATTTATATCTGAAAATTTAACTAGTTTGAAAATTTTTTTGAAAATTTTTTTTTTGGTTGAAAATTATTTTGTTCACTGAAAATTTAACTAGTTTATTTCTGGTTAAAAATTGATCCCTTTTATTGAAAATTTAACTGCTTGTTTGCCAATTTATTTTTTTAAAATGAAAATTCAACTACGTTATAAATAGTTAATATTTTAATGGGGATGTATAATTTTATAATATAGGAAAATGCATCCCTTTCTTTAAAAAATTAAATATCTTGAAAAATGTATTTATCTTTTTGGTAAAAAATTAATTAATTTACTTAAAAATGCAACTAATGGAAATTCAACTATTATTTATGAATTAATTTGCACCGAAATTTGAGGAAATTTTGGTTGAAAGTTAATTCTTTTTACTTGAAGTCTTCTTTTATATTTTTTTTTAGAATTCCATCGCTTTTGGTTGAAAATTTAATAATTTTTTTGAAAATTCATCTGTTGGGTACACGTATCAACATTTTTCGTTAAAGAAATCATCTTTTTTATTAAAAAATTCAACTAGTTGGCTGAGAATTGAAATAATTTTTTAAAAATTTATTTATTTTTCGATGATTCATAATTTTAGTAATACAATAAACTCTTTGGTTGCAGATTTTAATATTTTGTTGAAAATTTGTTTATTTCTTTTTTTGAAAATTAATTTTTTTAGCTGAAAATTTTTCCGTTCCATTTTTGTTAAAATTTTTTTTTTTAATTGAAATCTATGTGGGTTGAAAATTCGACAGTTTTGCTAAAAATTCGTTTTTTTGGATTGAAAATTCATCTATTTTTGGTTCAAAAATAAACCATTAAATTTTTCTTTTTAAACAAAATTTTTTTAAAGGTTTTTCATTTTAGTAAAAAAATTCAGCTCTATGGAATATTTGACTCTTTTGTTAAAAATTATTTTTATATTTAGTTCAAAAATAATTTTTTCTTTTACTGAAAGTTTATCTTTTTTGGATGAAAGGTTGTTAAAATAATTTAAAAAAAAATTTAATTAACTTTTTTAAGCTATTAATTATTTGAAAAATTGCATGCCACAATTTCGCAATAACTTGTTTTTCTTAAATTCCTTCATCTACACATGAGTGCAAAATCAATTCGCAATGGTTAAAAAAAAATTTGTATCGAGTCTTTTACTAGTTAGAGTATTTAGATTATTGGAGTTAGAAGCTATAATAGAGAGTTCTTGAGTCTGCCGTAGAAGGCCGTGATTGGCTTCCGGTCAGATACTACCCGTAGGTGTTTTATTATAAATTTTTTATTTTTATTCTTCTCTATCGATCGTTTTTGTCTTTTTCCTATCAAGGTTCTCGAAAGTTTAAGCACAGACTCGCCGGAAGTGATACATACATACGTACCAAACAAAGTTGGTATGTAATTAAGGAGACATCAGCAGCTCGTGGGAACCGCCGATTTAGGTCTTCCTGAATTAAAAGTAAGAGTTTGAATTCACTTTTTTGTTTACATCGCGAAAGTTAGACTACATGTAGTATTTTATTTGTTTGGAAACGACTGAATTGTAAACTGTAAAGGTTTAATTAATTCATGAGGAGGCCTAATCTTTCCCTATTTGAAGGTGGGTTCCGAAGGGGTCCCTATCATAATATCTAGTCGCAAAAAAACTGATTCGGGCCCCTATAAAAATATCTAGTCCACAAAAAACTAGTTGGGGCCCCCATCAAAATATCTAGTCCACAAAAAACTAGTTGGGGCCCCCATAAAAATATCTAGTCCACAAAAAACTGGTTAGGGCCCCTATCAGAACATCTAGTCTAGAAAAAGCTGGGCGGGCCCCTATCAAAATATCTAGTCCAGGAAAAACTGGTTGGGGCTCCTATCATAATATCTAGTCTAGAAAAAACTGGCTGGGGCCCCTATAGAAATATCTAATCCAGAAAAAACTGGTTGGGGCAGAATATCTAGTCTAAAAAAACTGGCTGAGGCCCCTATCAAAATATCTAGTCTAGAAGATACTGGTTGGGCCCCTATAAAAATATCTAGTCCAGAAAAAACTGATTGGGGCCCCCATCAAAATATCTAGTCCAGAAAAAACTGTTTAGAAGCCCTATCATAATATGCAGTCTAGAAAAAACTGGTTAGGGCCCCCAAAATATTATCTAGTCTAGAAAAAACTGGTTGGAGCAGAATATCTAGTCGAAAAAAACTGGATGAGGCCCCTATCAAAATATCTAGACTATAAAATATTGGCTGGGCCCCTATAAAATATCTAGTCCAGAAAAAACTGATTGGAGCCCCCATCAAAATATCTAGCCCAGAAAAAACTGGTTAAATGCCTTATCAGAATATGTAGTCTAGAAAAAACTGGTTAGGCCCCCTAACAGAATGTCAATAAAGAAAAAACTGGTTGGGGCCCCCATAAAAATATCTAGTCTAGAAAAAATTGGTTGGGGCAGAATATCTAGTCTAAAAAAAACTGGCTGAGACCCCTATTAAAACATCTAATCTAGAAAATACTGGTTGGGGCAGAATATCTAGTCTAAAAAAACTGGATGAGGCCCCTATCAAAATATATAGACTAGAAAATATTGGCTGGGCCCCTATAAAAATATGTAGTCCAGAAAAACTGTTTAGGGCCCCCTATAAAAATATCTAATCCAAAAAAAATTGATTGGGGCCCCCATCAAAATATCTAGTCCAGAAAAAACTACTTAGAGGCCCTATCAGAATATGTAGTCTAGAAAAAACTGGTTAGGGCCCCTACCGGAATATCAATATAGAAAAAACTGGTTAGGCTATCTACCAGAATATCTAGTCTAGAAAAAACTGGTTTGAGCCCCTATAAAAATATCTAATCCAGAAAAACCTGGCTGAGGCCCCTATCAAAATATCTAGACTAGAAAATATTGGTTGGGCCCATATAAAAATATCTAGTCCAGAAAAACTGTTTAGGGCACCTATAAAAATATCCAGTCCAGAAAAAACTGATCGGGGCCCCCATCAAAATATCTAGTCCAGAAAAAACTGGTTAGAGGCCCTATCCGAATATGTAGTCTAGAAAAAACTGGTTGGGGCCCCTACCAGAATATCAATATAGAAAAAACAGGTTGGGGCATCTACCAGAATATCTAGTCTAGAAAAAACTGGTTGGAGCCCCTATAAAAATATCTAATCCAGAAAAAACTGGTTGGGGCAGAATATCTAATCTAAAAAAACTGGCTGAGGCCCCCATCAAAATATCTAACCTAGAAAATACTGGTTGGGCCCCTATAAAAATACCTAGGCCAGAAAAACTGGTTGTGGCCCCTATAAAAATATCTAGTCCAGAAAAAACTGGTTAGGGGCCCTATCAGAATATTTATTCTAAAAAAACTGGTTAAGGCCCCTACCAGAATATCAATAGGGAAAAAACTGGTTGGGGACCACATAAAAATATATAGTCTAGAAAAAACTAGTTCGGGCAGAATATCTAGAAAAAAACTGGCTGAGGCCCCTATCAAAATATCTAATCTAGAAAATACTGGCTTAGCCCCTATAAAAATATCTAGTCCAGAAAAAACTGGTTAGGGCCATTAACAGAATATCTAGTCTAAAAAAAACTGGTTGGGGCAGAATATCTAGTCTATAAACACTGATTGGGCCTCTAATAAAATATCTAGTCTAGAAAAAAACTGGTTGGGGCCCCCATAAAAATATGTAGACTAAAAAATCTGGCTAGGGTCCCTATCAAAATATCTAGTCTAGAAAATACTGTTAGGGCCCCTATAAAAATATATAGTCCAGAAAAAACTGGTTGTGGCCCCTATCAAAATATCTAGTCCAGAAAAAACTGTTTAGTGCTCCTACCATAATATCTAGTCTAGAGAAAACTGGTTGGGGCCCCTAACAGAATATCTAGTCTAGAAAAAACTTGTTGAGGCAGAACATCTAGTCTGAAAAAACTGGTTGGGGCCCCTGTCAAAATATCTATTATAGAAAAAACTGGTTGTGGCCCCTATCAAATTATCTAGTACAGAAAAAACTGGTTGTGGCCCCTATCAAAATATCTAGTCCAGAAAAAACTGGTTATGGCCCCTGTCAAAATATCTAGTCTAGAAAAAACTGGTTGTGGCCCCTATCAAAATATCTAGTCTAGAAAAAACTATTCGGGGCTCCTATTAGAATATCTACTCTAGAAAAAACTGGTTGGGGCCCTTACCAGAATATCTAGTCTAGAAAAACTGGTTGGGGTCCCTACCAGAATATATAGTCAAGAAAAAACTTGTTGGGGCAGAATATCTAGTTTAAAAAAAAACTGGTTGGGGCCCCTGTCAAAATATCTAGTCTAGAAAAAACTGGTTGGGGCCCCTATCAAAATATCTAGTCTAGAAAAAACAAGTCGTGGCTCCTATTAGAATATCTACTCTAGAAAAAACTGATGGATGCCCTGTCAGGTTCTAGTAAAGAATTTCGTGCCTTGTATAGGTATAGCAAAGCTCTTTTTATATATTTTTTTTAAAGAAAAAAATTCCATTCAGAAAAAAATTACATTTCCTGTCATTGTAAAAAGCTGTAAAGCAGTCTACAATGAAAAAAAACGAAATATTACAGGAAGAAAAATTTCGATCGATTAAAATTATTTGTTTAAAAATAGGACAATTAATATACAAAGTGAAAATACTCGCAATCAATTAATATTTATTTTTTAAATACTTTTTTGCTATATCGATAAAATATTCAACTCAATTAAATATTCATCATGTAATAGAAAGGGTCTAGACTAGACGAGGCCCTACTAATCGTTGGGCGATACCAGGGTACTCTCGTAGGGAAATCTATCCAGGACCCTACTAGACCCCGATCGGAAATTCTACATGGGACTTTCACCTGAAGATTACCATTTTAGTTATAAATTTTATGATTTGTTCGAAAATTTAACAATATTAAACTTTTGTTTAAGATTCATATTTTTTCTGCAAATTGAACTGAAATCTTCTTTGGATTAAAACTATTTTTTGTAACTTATTGTTCACAAATTTTTTTTTTTTTGTTAAAAAATGAACTAAAATCTTCTTTGGATACAAATTTAAATTAATTTTTTTTTTTTAATTCATCCGTTTTAGGAGAAATTTTTTAAGATTTGTCATTTTGATTTTAAAATTCACCAGCTTTAGCAGAAATCACATCTTTCTGGGATAAAGATGAAACTATTTAGCAGAAAATTCAACAATTTTAGTGAGAAGTCATACTTTTTGTTTAAATTTAATATTTTGGTGTTAAATAAAGAACTGGAATCTTTTGTGGGTGAAAATTCATCCCTTTTTTGGAATTATTTTTTTTAATTCAACTATTTTAGGAGAAATTTGATCTTTATTGAATAAAAATGAAAATGTTTGGTTGTACATTAAACTGTTTTGTTAAAAAAAATATACTTTTTAGTCGAGAATTGCACTGTTTTGTTGAAAATTGAACTATTTCATAGTAAATTTACTTTTTATTTAAAATGCATATTTTTGTGGAAAAAAAGTCTGAATATTTTCTAGTTGACAGTTGAACTTTTTAAACAAGTACCGTTTTTATTTAAAAATGCATTTGTTTTAGTAAAAATTTAATCATCCTCCGATTTTTATTAAAAATTTAACTATTTGATAAAGAATTCAACTATTTTGTTGTATTTTCATTATTTTTGGTTGAATATATTCGTCTTTTAGGATTGAAAATTAATTTTTTTTGTAGAAATTTATTTTTTGTTTAAAAATCATTAAAAAATTATCCCTTTCGTTGAAATTTTAACTATTTTGTTGAAGAATTAATTTTTTTAAATTGATAATTACACTACTTCGATAAAAGCTAAACTAGATTGTTAAAAATTTAATGATTGATTGAATGCTTATGCCTTTGGTTAAAAATTTAACTGGGTATTCGAAAAGCCTTTTTTTTGGTTAAAATTAAATTTTTTACTGAAGCTGTAACTTTTCCATTTTCCATTTTTTCAGTTTTTATAAACCTGTATTTCTTTCCTGAGGAAAAAAATCCTTTTTTCAAAATTTGGTCTTTGGTTAAAAATTTTTTTGTTTGAGGTTGCAAATTCAACTATTAACTTCAAAAGTTAATTATTTCGTGGAAAATTTAAATATTTTTTTGAAAAGTCATCTTTTATTGTTGAAAATACATTTTTTGTTTTAAATAAATGAATATATTTGTACATTATTAAATCTGAATGATAATTTGAAAATTCAACTATTCCAACAATTTTTTGAATTAAAATTTATCTATTTTGAGAAAAATGTATTTGGAAAAAATCAACTGTTTCGCAGAGAATTTAACAATTTTGTTAAAAAGTCATCCTTTTTTATTAAATATTCAATTTATCTTTTAAATTTATAAATTTATCTCTTTTAGCAGAAATATTATTTTTTAAATGAAAATGCAACTTTTTGGTTAAAAATTATTCTTCTCTTTTTGAGTATTCAAGTATTTTGTTTCAAGGATTTGGTTGATTCGCTTTGTTAAGAAATAACTTTTTTGGTCTTAAAGATTTATATTTTTATTTGAAAATTAATCTCTTTTAATTGATAATTCAAATACTTGGGTAAAAGTTAAACTACATTGTTAAAAATTTAATTTTTGATTGAAGGCTTATGTCTTTGGTTAGAAATTTAAGCCTTTTTTTGATTTAAAATTAATTTTTTAACTAAAAATGTAAATTTTCCATTTTTTTCAGATTGATCTTATTAAGTCGAAAATTCTACTTTTTTAGTAAAAAAATAATTGACTTGGTTTGAAACTTCATATTTGTTGGATAAAAATGCATCAGTTTTGTGGAAAATTAATTTCTTTCCTGAAAAGTCGTATTTTGGTTTGAAAAATAAATTTTTTTAGAGAAAATTCATCTTCATTCATTCATTCATTCATCTTTTTGTTTAAAAATTTTGTTGCATAAATGTCATGTTTCTTGAATAAAATATAAACTATTCCACTTTTTTGTTGTGATAGCTTTTGAGTTGAATAATTAAACTACTATGTTCAAAATTTAATTATTTTGTGGAAAATTTTAATATTTGGTTGAAAAGTCATTTTTATTGTAAAAAAGACATTTTTTTGTTTCAAGGAAAATGCAAAATTAGTCGAAGAAAAATCAGGGAATTCTGGAATTAACTAGCATAACTAAAGTCGGCATCAGAAGTACGCGACCCTCACTTTGAACGCTCATCACTCGTTCAAAAAAAATCCAACAAAATTCTAGCCAGGTGGTCGTGAAAGCTTAGAGTCTTCTGCGTTGAACGATATTTTCATTGTTGTTCTAAAAAAATTTTTACGCTAGTGCTGATGTAAAGCGTGTCAAAAAACTCCTTTTCCAAATTTCTGTCCAAGATAAGATTTTGCGGAAAACAGTCTGTAATTTGCACACAATTTGATATTTCGAAATTTTGAAAACTGCGTTGCATTCTAGACATCTTAAGAAGCGTCTGTGAATTTTTTCAGATTTTTTAAGACTTCCAGCTCGTTTTGGGAAATCTCGAAAGTCGAGACTGAAAAAAAGTGCCTCCAAAACCTCGTTTTTTGACACGTTTTAAATCAGCGCTAGCGTAAAGATTTTTTTAGAACAACAATGAAAATATCGTTCAACGCGGGAGACTTTGAGCTTTCACGTGCACCCGGCTAGAATTTTGTGTGATTTTTTCTGAACGAGTGATGATCGTTTAAAGTGAGGGTCGCGTACTTTTGACGCCGAATTTAGCAACACATTTCTGGAAACTAAAAATTCAGCACAGTAAGAGGGGGGGGGGGGGGAGATAGAAATATTTTTTGACAATTTGTTATAGGTAGCAGGAGGGGTCTTAGAAAGGGCCTATAATCCGTTACGTATTTTAAGTATGGCCCCTAACCAATTCAAAAGGTTAAAGATTTAAAATTAAAAAACAGTAATTACAATTTCCTTATTCATAGTTTGCTTACATAAGCTTATATACTTTTATGAGAAAAAAAACGAAATCTTTATATGAATACATGAATTATTATTTTGTAACAAACTCTCTAATTATCTCTGCTCACATTTCTCAGTGCTCGTTATTCATTCACCTCATCTCCTTTTTACGAAGCCCACTACTCTCGACAAAAAGCTCGAAATTATCTCCCATTCGTTCCAGATCGGGTTCTTTTACATCAAAGACATTCCTTCTCGACATATTGTTTATAAAAAAATATTCTTTTTACGTCTCTCGTCATTATATACCGCGGTCTGTTATTCCCAGGACACTTGAAAAAGTTGGCGTTCGCGACTCAATTCTTCGACAATTTCACGGCTTGTCGTGACAGCGAAGGAAAGTCAGCAAAAAAGAATAAGTGTCCCACAGGTCTGTCTTGCGTGCCGCTGCTTACCTTCCAATTTGTATAGCGTGCTCGAGACGAGAGCTCTCGTCACGAGCGAGTGAATACAAAATATGAGATATCAAAAGAAAAAAAAAATGAGGAGTAATTGTCGATGGAATGACGGCTTTTTTTCATTTACTAGTCCAAACCAAAATGTTTATAGTCTTTAGCTGTGTAAAAAAAATATATTTCCGTTGGGATTCGAACCCAGGTCTGCAGATTGCCGGTCTGGTGCCGTTGAGTGCCAAGCTACGGACCAGCTGGAGCACCACAACGATTTGTAGACCTGGGTTCGAATCTCAGCGGAGATAGGATTTTTTTCATAGCTGAAGAGTATAGCTACATTAGCTATATTAATTCAATTAAAAAATCAGTCGATTTCATTAGAAATTGCAATGTTCAATAAAATATTTGTAGGAGAATTTATTTTACACAATGTATAGAAACATAATATTGCAAGAGACTAAGTAATAAATAAATAAAAAATAAAACTTTTCAAAAGTCAGTTGAATTTTTCATCCCAAACTTTTTCACCAAACAAGATGAAGTTTAATTTCAAAACTGATAAGTTTCGAACAAAATAACTGATTTTGTAACAACATAGTTCAATTTTCGATCTACAAAGATGAATTATCAACCAAATAGTTGAATTAAAAATAATTAATTATTAAACAAAAAAATGCATTTGCAACAGTAACATTTAATTTTTAAGCACAAGGGTCGAATTTTCAATAAAAAATGTGATAACTCGAAAAAAACACCAATTTTTTAGCAAAATATATTAATTTTGAACAAAATTCTTGAATTTCAATCTGAAATAATACATTTTAAAAACAAAGAAAAAATTTTAATTAAAAAATTCAACTATGAACCAAGTTGTTGAATACAAAATTAATTATCAACGAAAAATATAAAAGTTTATATTTCAAACAAGAAAAGATTAATTTTTAGTTTAAAAAAACCGTCGGATTAACCAAAAAAAAGAGTTTTCAACAAAAAGTTTAAGTTTAAACCTTATAGTGGACTTTTTAAGAAAAAGAATAATTAATTTTAGTCTAGTTGCATTTACAACCAAATAGTTATATTTTTAACAAAACGAGACGCATTTTTAACCAAAAATTTTTTTATAATGCTCTTTATAAAAAAAAATCTTTGAAAAAAAGATTTTTTAACAAAAAATTTCAACTTTCAACCAAGTAATTTAATTTTTTTTTCAAATACAAAATTAATTCCCAACGAAAAATATAGAAGTGGATATTTCAACCAAGAAAAGATTAATTAAAAATTTTTTTAAACTGTCGAATTGAACCGAAAAAATAAATTTTCAACAAAAAATTTTATTTTCAAAATAATAGTGGAATTTTCAACGTAAAATGAAGAATTTTTTATCAAAAAGTAGAGTTTTTGACCCAAAAAGACGAAATTTTTAGAAGACAGATGTATTTTCCAGTAATAACTGTTCTAAAAAAAAAACCATAAAAGATCAATTTTCAAGCCAAAAAGGCGAATTAAAAAAAATTATATTTGTGAATTTTTAATCCAGAAATATCAATAAAAATTTTTTTTAATAAGTTAAACTTTTAACCAAGTTGAATTAAAAATAAAATAAATTTCTAACGAAAAATGTAATAGTTGATATTTCAACCAAAATCCTTAACCAAAAGAAATTAATTTTTCACCAAACAGTTAAAATTTTAAACAGAAAAAGTCAAATTTCTATAAAAAGAAATTAATTTTCGACCCAAAGATGTGAATTTTCAACAAAAAAGTTGATTTTTTCTACAAAATAGTTTAATTTTCAATCCAAAAATACTTCCACAAAAAAAGACGAATTAACAACAAAATACATTAACTTTCAACCAAATTTTTGATTTTTCAACTAAAAACGAGCAATTTTTAATCAACCATGAAGTAATTAAATTTCAGTTCGAAATAATTATTTTATACAAATAATAAAATAAATTTTTACCAAAATATATATTTCTACCGAATTTTTAATTTTTAACTAAAAACAATTAATTTTTAACAAAAAATAAATAAATTTTCTACATATAAAATTATTCTCTTTTAAACAAGTAGCTGAATTTGAACCAAAAAAGATTAATTCTAAACATCAATTTTTGATTTAAAAAATTAATTAAAAACAAAAATTAATTACAATAATAAAATATGCTGAAAGAGAAAATTAACATCCAGTATATTTTTCTCAATGGCAGCGATCATAGAGGTAAAAAAATCAATAAAAAAAACTTATTCTAAATTTACAACTATATTAACAAGTTTTTTATAAAAGAAAAACATTATTTTTTATGAAAAAAGTTTAAAATTTACGAATATAAATCAATCATCGGGTTTTCTTTCGGGGAGAACATTCCCGAAAACTTTACTGTTTCTAATTTAAAAAATAAATAAATTATCTATAAATATAATTATTTCTTTTTGTAAAATTTGTTTGAAAAATGTTGTTTTAACAACTTTAGCTGTCCAAGAACTTATTTTTAAAATCGAAAACAGTAGTATTGTAAAAGTTATTTCCCACCCAAAAATAATCCATCATTTATTAAAATTGAATCATTTTTCAAAAATTGGTGAAGAGCGATATTAAAAAAATTTAATTACAAAAAACTTTGTTAAAATACATGTTTTTTGTCAGTTTTAAAATTTATTTATTGCAAACAATGTTCTTTATTTAGAGATCTAATTAATTTAATTTTGATTCAATTTTTATTTTTTTCCCAAAACGATTGATCACAGAAAAAAGTCTAAAAAAATGTTATTCCTCAGAAATTTCTACTACGCACCTATAAACAAGAGAATTTTAATTTGAAAAGTTTCTCCCTAATTTTTTCATGGAACGCGTGACTTTGTGAGTTTTTCATCACTGTTTCTCCAGTAAATCATAAAATAAATTGTTTCACTAAAATAATTTAAATTTATTCCTGATTTCAAAATAAAATCAATGCACAAATTAAATTTTATTCCCAATTATTCTGTTGAAACAAAAAAAAATACTGTTGTTGTCAATGAGAGATTTGATGAAAGAAAAACGAAAATATATCGCCAATGACGCGTAAAACTGAGCCACTGTGTCAGCTGTATTACGCAGGTATGCCATCCTGTAACATCTTTGTAATACCTGAAGGCCCGCAGGAGAAAGTTTCACTGAAGGAAACGATCTGTCAGATTTATTGACATCGTAAATTAAAATTTCATGTATTTACAGAAGGAGCAATTTGAATATATACATAAGGAAGAATACCATCAAAAATTGTAGGAAGGAGCAGCTGTATTATTATTAAAAATAATTTTTAAAAAACAGTTGGAAAGATTTTGACCTACAAAATTTGTAGAAAAAATCTGAAATTAATTCCACGCAGTCTTTGAGCTCTGTTATTTAATTTAAGACAATAAAAATTTTAAAATCTTAAAGGGTTCGCGAGATACGACTAAAAATGTCCAAGCGTATCTGTCTCGGGTTTCAGTTGTGTAATCAGCGAGACCAGTCGACAGCGATGATCATCGAACATTTCTCAGATTTTTTCCTTAACTTCAATTTGTGATATAACAAAGAACAATCTCTAGAAAAAATCTGAAATTCATTTCACCCAGTCTTTGAAGTCTTATGAATAATGTAAGCCAATCAAAATTTAAAAATCTTGAAGGGTTTGCGAGATACGAATAAAAATGTCCAAGTGTATCTGCGCCGGGTTTCAGTTGGTGTAATCAGCGAGGCCAGTCAACAGCGGTTATCGCTGACAATTTTTTAGATTTTTTTCCTTAACCTCAATAATTTGTGACATAACCCAGAAAAATTTCTAGAAAAAATCTGAAACTCATTTTACACAGTCTTTGAAGTCTTATGAATAATGTTAGCCAATCAAATTAAAAAATCTTTAAGGCTTAATGAAATACGACTAAACATGTCCAAGCGTATCTGCGTCGGGTTTCAGTTGGTGTAATCAGCGAGGCCAGTCAACAACGGTTATCGCCGACGATTTCTCAGATTTTTTCCTTAACTACAATTTGTGACATAACCCAGAACGATTTCTAGAAAAAATCTGAAACTCATTTCTCACAGTCTTTGAAGTCTTATGAATAATGTAAGCCAATCAAATTTTAAAAATCTTGAAGGGTTTGCGAGACACGACTAAAAATGTCCAAGCGTTTTAGCGTCGGGTTTCAGTTGGTGTAATCAGCGAGGCCAGTCGACAGCGGTTATCGATGACAGTTTTTTTAGATTTTTTTCCTTAACTTCAATTTGTGACATAATCCAGAAAAATTTCTAGAAAAAATCTGAAACTCATTTGACACAGTCTTTGAAGTCTTATGAATAATGTAAGCCAACCAAATTTTAAAAATCTTGAAGGGCTTGCGAGATACGAATAAAAATGTCCAAGCGTATCTGCCTCGGGTTTCAGTTGGTGTTATCAGCGAGGCCAGTCGACAGCGATGATCATCGAAAATTTCTCAAATTTTGTTCCTTAACTTTAGCTCGTGCTGTGATTTAGAAAATGTATAGGAAAAAATGAAAATAATAGGACGTAATCTTTTTAATGTTATCTTTAATTGAA
Source organism: Druon quercuslanigerum (assembly GCA_010014905.2). Lineage (NCBI taxonomy): Eukaryota > Metazoa > Arthropoda > Insecta > Hymenoptera > Cynipidae > Druon > Druon quercuslanigerum. Next base: position 13,159 of record JAAAKG020043669.1, read on the forward strand.
GATAATGGAAATTAAAAAAATATTCTCGGGTTTCTAAGACAATACAAAAAATGGTCAAGCGTGTCTGCGTCGAGTTTCATCAGACGACTGAAACGGGACGCAGAAACGCTTGAACATTTTAAGTCGTGTCTCCTGGCGCCGTAAAAATTTTTCAAGTTTCATTGGCTTAAATTAAAGATAGTACCTTAAGGCAAATAAAAAACAAGTACTTTCAACAAAAAGTGAAATTTTAAACCAAAGGCGTGAGTCATTTAAAAAAATTAAGTTTTAACAGTCGTTTTTACATAACCAAGCAGTAGAATTTTCAAACAAAAAGATAAAATTTTAAACAAATAGTAAGACTTTCAACCAAAAAGATAAATTTTGAAATCAAAAAGACGAATTATCTACAAGAAAGTTAAATTTTCAATCCGAAAATATGATTTTTCAACCAAAATGTTTATTTACAATTACAATTACAAAATGTTCATTTTCAACCAAGAAAGATGATTTTTATGCCATTAATGATTCATTTTCAAGCATTTTCAGTGAAATCCTAAACCAAATGGATAATTTTTTTTTTTACGAAAAAAGACAACTTTTTTTTTAACAAAATAGTTGAATATTCCACTGAAGAGAAAAAAATTTTTAACGAAAAGTGAATAATTATATTTTCAGTTAGAAAAGCAAATTGTTAACGAAAAAAACACAAATTTTCAGCAAAAAAGTACATTTTAAACCAAAGACTTGAATTGAATTTTCAACAAAAAAAGAGATGAAATTTTGACCAAATATTGAAATTTTCCATCAAATGGAGTAATGTTTTACAAAAAAAGAAAACAAATTAAAGAAAATGTTAAATTTAGAAATCGAATTTTTTCTTAAAACAGATGAATTTTTAATTGAAATATTTCAGTTCCTGTTTCAAAACCAAAATATTCAATTTAAACAAAAAGTACATTTTCTACGAAATAGTTAATTTTTTAAGAAACTAGAAGAATTTTTAACCAAAAAGTATGACTTTAATAAAATTGTTAAATTTTCAATCAAATAGTTGCATTTTCATCCAAGAAAGATTAAAATTTTTAAAAACCGATGAATTAAAAAAAACATAAAAAATAGTTAAATTTGTATTAAAAGAAGATTCCAGGTTCATGTGGTCGCTGATTTCGAATCCGAGGTCCGCTGACCTCTATCGTATCAGATTCAAGGTCATTTGAAGGTCAAACTGCAAAAAATCGAATTAAAAATCCAGAAAAATACATACATAAGTTTTTAGGTCGCTGATTTTAAATCCGAGGTCCGCTGACCTCCATCACATCAGGTTCAAGGTGATTAAAGGGTCAAACTAAAAAATATGATAAGAAAAATCCACAAAAATACACATATAAGTTTCTGGGAACACTAAATCCGAATCGGGGGTTTATTTTTCTGCTCAATGTCAAGTAAAGGTCATTTTAAAGTTAACTCAATATTATTTAGTGGTAGAGCTAGAAAATATACCAAAATGCAGTTTAACCTTCAAATGACCTTGAATCTAATACGATAGAGGTCAGCGGACCTCGGATTCGAAATTAGCGACCACAGAAACCTGTGTATGTATTTTTCAGCATTTTTATATCTGATTTTTTGCAGTTTGACCTTAAAATGACCTTGAGTCTAATACGATAGAGGTCAACGGACCTCGGATTCGAAATAAGCGACCTCAAAAACCTATATATGTATTTCTCTGGGTGGTCCGTTTAATGTGGAATTGACTTCTTAGTGTTAGTAGATACTGTAGGAATTTTTTCAAATTTTTTGGGCCAAATCCTCGGCCAAATCTAAATTGGGCCAAAAACCGGTCCGGATTTGAGGAATCCGGACAAAAATCCACAAAAATGAAAAAATCCTGTAGGACATCTGACACAAGAACTAAAATGAGTTATTTAACAAAACAAAAAATAAGTAACAGTAAAAAAAGGAATGTTCTCGTTATTTCTCGTAAATTCTCGATAAATTCTCGGTAACTTACTCTCTTACCTTCCTCAAACTTAAGTTACCGAGAATTTTCTAACTCTAGAGAGGAGGCTCATTTCCTAGAACATTATTTCTTACGTATACTCTTCTCGCGGTTTGTAACAATTTTCCTTAGATTCTTGGAAAATTTGCGAAATCACGTGACCAGAGAGAAGAACTAATTTGTGGTTTTGGTTCGCAGTTGGTTGCCCTTTCCCCGACAACCACAACCTTCGCCATCGTAAATACTCTCAGGTTCTGTCCTTTAAGATTAAAAGTTTAGATTACCGTGAATCGCGAATTTAAGTAACAAGTGGAGATGGCACGCCAAATGCCATGCGAATCATCGCGCCTTTCCTTGAGCGTTAAAGCATGTTCGTGCTTATCGATTTCTTTTTTTTTAATTCAGCATTAAGGCTGTGTAACGAGTCGAACAGCTGATCAAGACACTCATGAGATCAATATTTTTTACACATATTTAAAAATAAAAGTTTAAATAACGCGAAATAATATTTCGGAAAATATTAATAAATATTAATAAATATTAAAGGACCGTTTGTCCCATGTTAGGGGAAGCAAAAAGTTTATTTATAAAAATACGAAATATTGACCGACACATTTAGGCTTCACGGCAGAATATCTTTCTCTGTCGGTAATTTTAAGAATTTTGTTTGGATGCTAGCGCCATGCAGTGGAAACCTCAGACAACAACGTTGCGATGCAAGTGAGAGCAGTCAAGTCAAAGTCATTACGAGACGAGATTTTTACAATGTACTTGCTAATTTAAAATACTGGCTTTTTTTCTTACGTTAATTTAATTATTTCATATATTTATTTACATTTATTTGCTAAAATTGAATTTTATTTTAGCAGTTAACAAGCTTTCTGTCGTTAACTTTAAGAATTTTGTTTGGATGCTAACGCCACGCAGTGGAAACCTCAGACAACAACGCTGCCATGCAAGTGAGAGCAGTCAAGCAGCGTCCTTGAGGTTACTAGACGCGATTTTTAGAATCTACTTGCTAATTTAAAATATTTTGGTAACAAAAGTTAAAGTTAATTTTTATTATTATTGTTAAAAATCGCAACTAATTGGTTAAAAGTTAATCTCTTCTGGTCGAGGATTCAAACTATTTTGTTAAAAACATCATCTTTTTTATAGAATTCAAATATTTTTTGTTTAAAATTAAAACCCTTTTTCGTTGAAATATCACGTTTTTCGTTGAGAATTCATGATTTTTAAATAAAAATTCAACTATTTTAGTTAAAGATTAATTCAATATAGTTAAAAATTCATCACTCCGATTTTTCATTTTCATTTTTTTTGTTGAAATTTTTTTCGAATTGAAAATTTACCTATTCCATTTATGGTTAAAAATTGATCTTTTTTAGATTTCAATTCGTCTATTCAGTTGGAAATGTATCTTTTTTAGTTTAAGATTTAACTACTTCGTTGGAAATTCATGTATACTTTGTTAAAAATTCGAATTTTTTGTTAGAAAATTCAACTTATAGGTTGAAAATTTATCTTTTTAGTAAAAAATTAATTTCTGTGGTTAAAAATTTAAGTATTTGCTTAAAAATTAAATTTTTTTAGTTGAAGATTTATTATTTTAGTTAAAAAATGTTCTGTTTTTTAGAAAATTGAACTATTCTTTTTTTAATTGTTTCTGGTTCAAGATTAATCACTACGATTAAAAACTAATTTCTTTGGCTGAAAATTTTTCTTTTCAGTTGAAAGTTAAATAAGTTTTCTGAAAACTCGTTTTTTTTTTGTTTTTCAGTTATAAATTTATATATTTAATGAAACTGTATCTTTTTTGTTAGTAAATTCATCTTTTGAGTCTAAAATTGAATTATTTTGTTAAAAATCCATTGTTGATGTTGTTGAAAATCGATTGTTTTAACTGAAAATTTAATACTTCTATTTTTGTTTAAAATAATAATTTTTTCTGATAAAAAAAACTAATTTGTTTTAAATTCGTTGTTTTCTCTGGTTGAACATTCATTTTTCTAACATTTTAACTATTCTGATTTTGGTTGAAAATTAATCTTTTGGGTTAAACATTCAACTAACTATTTGGTTCAAAATTCATATTTTTCCTTGAAGATTCATTACTCTAGTTAAAAAATCATTTCTCAGGTTCAAAATTTATATTTTTGATTTAAAAACTCAACTAAATGTGTTTAAATATTAATTTCTGTTCTTGAAAATGTAACTATTTTTTTAAAATTCGTTTCCTTTTTGGTTGAAAATTTATTATACTAATTGAAAATTTAACTACATTTTATTTTTAGTAGAAAATTTATCTTTTCAGTTGAAAATTTTTGGTAGAAAATTATTCTTTTGGGTGGAAAATTCAATTATTTGTTTACAAATTAATATTTGTTTGGTCGACGATTCCACTATTTTGACTTATTTTATTATTTAAATTTAATCAAATGATAACACGAGCCACCGGAGACTTCAAAATCCCATTTAATTAACATGGGGAAATTTTAGATTATCGAAATGGACAATTCGAATATTTTCCATGGCTTTTTAAACAATTCTTAATTCTTCAATAAATTTAACTTATTTAAGTAATTATTTATCCCAAATTTTTTTAAATAATTGTAATTTGCGGAATGAAATATAATAGCTGATAATTACTTGGACTATCAAAATTTGTTAGAGACATTATGTACCCTATGCTACTTTTTCAATATATTTACATCATTCTTAGAAATTTCGTGTAATTTTTACCAAATTTCTATTTGTTTAAGCAATTTTTATTTGTTAAAGCAGTCTTTTTAATGAATTTGAAAATTAATATTTAAATAAAATACATACAATTCAAGAGTTCCACTTTTGAGTGCTTTAATTTGCAGTTCAGTTTTTATCACTTGAAATGGAACAAATTTGATGTAACCTAAAGATAAAATATTTTAATGGATATTCTCTGAAAAATGATTAATTCTAATATAGTCTATATGTTTATTGAGAAACGATTGTTCAAAAAAATGGTTCATTTTTTCATTAAAAAATTAACAGTAAATTATTTATATACAATTACTGACTCTATCCCATACTTTCTTATATCTTAAGAGATCCCTTTCCAAATTAATGGCTTTATCCCCTTCCCTCTTTATAAATAACATCTCCATAAATTCACTTTTTTTTATTTCTCTCATGATAAAGGATCCTTATATCGTTCCAATTGAAGTCGTGATCATGTGTAATTTTATGTTTTGAGAGAACAGAGTGATATGTAGGACTTCTATTAAAGTCCTTTTCATATTCATCTTTCCTGAGTCTAAGTGTCCTTCATGTTTGTCCTGTATACACAGCATTACAGTTTTTGCAATTAATCTTATATGTATATTATAATTCTATATATGGTACGTAAACCATAAAATGGAATAACAATAGTGTTGAAAGTATTACATTCTTCATTATTTCTCTTAATTTGTTTGTTATAAAGGTTTTTAATATAATTTATCCTGTTATGTACATGTTTTTCAATAAACTCAAATGGATAAAGGTTAAAAAACAAAATTTGTTTACATATTTCTATATTTTTTCATGAAAAATTGGATTTGACAACTTGAAACATCTATCAATTAAGTTCTTAACAACTCCTATCTTATTTTGAATAGAATGATTGGAAAGAAAACTAAGTGTTCTTCCTGAACAAATAGTTTTCCT
>JAAAKG020043680.1:0-18821 GCA_010014905.2 Druon quercuslanigerum
GAATTGTCATATTCTGCGACCGATGGCGTTAGCAGAACATCAAAATGTTTATTTGAAAAATTGTTAATAATTTTTTTCGAAGACGGAGCATAATTCGTGCACAAACAACTTCTAGCGTTTCGGGAGTCGAGCGAATTTTGAGAAAGCAAAAACTGTCAGCAAAAAAAGTTGTTCAAAAAGGTTCAAACATTACACATTTTTATTTTTTTGACCCTCCCTCTTCTTTCATGTGGTTTTATTTAGAATTTGAATTTGCCGCGCTGGACCTAAATTTTTCTGATTGGTGTTCGCCCATTTAAGGGTTCGACTCAAGTACTGAAGGAAACTTAGCAAAAACGAAAAATATTTTATTGCCATGAGTTACTATGCAGACAAATTATAAAGCAGAAGAGATTTCTATCTGAGTATTACCAACATTGCAATCGAGATAAGGTCGCGATTATCCACGGTGGAATAGCGTTATTTCTCGTTTATGCGAACTACAGTTTAACATTGTTTTGTTCCATTTAAAACTACAACTATTCCGTTTAAAAGTGTTCCAGTAACTCAGAACCGGTGAAAACATGGTGGATGCAACAAAATATTCTCTTATTCTCTTGGGTTTGGGAAGAAGTAAGTAAACATTATATGCCTTGTATTTTCCAAAATATAACCTCACTGTGATTTCACACTAATCTAGTATCTATGTACAAATATTGGCTATTACATGTTTTTTTTAAATCCATTACTTGGTTTGAAAAATGAAATACTTCATCTAAAGTTGATCTACTTTCTGAAAAAAATTAATTTTTTTCGGTTGGAGGCCTTTTTTAAAATTATTTGGTTGAAAATATAATTATTGTTCAGAATAAGATTTTTAGTTTTAAATTTAACTATCCTGAAAGAAAAGTAAACTACTAGGTTAAAACATTAACAATTTTTTTTGAAAATTCGTTTATTTTTAATAAAAACTGATTTTTTCTCTGAAAATTCAACTATTCCATTTTTGTTTGAAACTTTATTGATTATAAGTTGAAAATTAAACTATTTGGTAGAAAACTCATATTTTTGGCTGAAAATTCGTGTATTAAGGTAAAAAATTAATCTTGCTTGTTGAAAATTCAACATCTTTCACTCATCTTTCTTGATTGAAAAATAGCTTTGTTTTCAAAAGTTGTTCTTTTCCGGTTTACAAGTTTGATCAAAATTATTTGATTTTTTATCTTTATAATTTAACTAATTTGTTGAAAATTCGTTAGTTTGAGTAGAATATAAATCTTCTTGGTTGAAAATTCATTTTTTAAAATTAAAACCTCAACGATTTGGTTTCAAGTTTAGTTATTTTGTTAAAAATTCATATTTTTTGTCAAAAATCCAACTGTTATGTTAAAAAATTATCCTAATGAATTAAGAAATCGTCTTTTATGTAGGAAAATTCATTTGTCTTGATTGAAAATAAATTTTATTTTCGAAAATTGACCTTTTCTGATTGACAATTTTTCTAAAAAATTTTAATATTGGCTTTAAAATCCAACTATTTGGTTGACAAAATGTATAGTGTGTATCAAGGGCGTACATCTATTTTGCCTTCACTTCACTTCGCTTTATGATATGAAAATAGCTTCAAAACATATCGACCCTTCTAAAATGCGTTGGATAAAAAGCCAAGAACATTCCAGAATTTAGAAAGAATTTTTGAAATGGACAAATACAGTGTATCCTGGATTTAGTGCCGGTTTTGGGACTGACTGTTGGCCTAAATCCAGGCAGGGGAATATGAACCATTTCTGAGGATTTTTCTTCGTGGTAAAAATAGTTTGAAAATTCTATTTCTAATACGGAGGCAATAGTAATATACCTATGAGAGTTCTAAAGCAGCTGCGAAGCTCCAGCAGCCACCAAAAGATGGCGCAACTGGTCAGTTCCTAGACAGTCGGTAACTGCTCGGTCGGTAAGCAGCATTTTAACCAAACCTTCTTGCCACGTCTCATCTATACTATGCATTTGCACACGACGACGTGGATAATTTTTTTCTAGTGGGTTTATGTAGTTCTGTGAGTAGCGGCAATTTTTCGTTTTCCATTCGCGAGTGCTTTCAATCGAGCATCCAACTGAGCAATGAGTTCAGCGTTGCGGACTGACAATGTCTGACAGTGTCAGTCTGCAGGGGTTTCAGTTTCTCGTTAATTGATTCTTCGAGTATACGCATCATTATATTATTATTGTCAATCTCTGCTCGCATACATGATGTGCGTTACAAAGTCTTTTTCCGTCTACGTCGTAATAGCCGTTAGAGGTGATCTTAAATCCAACACCAGGCGGTCCACGGCTAGCTGCAGCAAGTCGATCTAGGTGACGTCCAAACACGCCGATATTCATCGTGATACTGACATTAGAGTTGCCTGCTGCTTGAGAAGCTAGGAGTAGACGAAGACGATCAACTAGTTCGTTAGGGTCATCCCAATCTCGGCTGGTGCGAATAGTTTCAGTTGGGCTATACCGCTTCTTATGTGTATTTGTAGCAATCAATATTTCCTTGTAATTTTTCAGATCATCAGTGTTTTGAATTACTCTTCGGGAGATTTTCTACACAGCATTTCAAGCATAACAACTGTTTTCAAATACTGTTTACCATCAACCTTGATATACTGTCCCTTAAAACTAATAGGTTTATCACTAATCATAAGGTTGCCATCACTGAGCTTACGCACCCTATAAACCATATCTAGATAATGCTTTCTGTTTTTTTTTTGTACCATTCTCAGAAACTTATTTGTCAAATGGTCATAACTGTGAGCCACCTCGGCTGCATCATCTTCTTCAAGCATAGTTGTATCTTGATTTTCTTCTTCAGCATCAGCCGTCATAAAGGGAGCGTTATCATCCTCCTCGTCCTTCTCCTTCCCATCATCCTCTTCATCATTTTTTAGTTACAGGTTCTTTTTCCTTAACTTTTTTCTTAGTTGATTTATTAGATATGTCAAACAGTTTCTGCTGTGGCACGACTATTGGCTTTAATGTTTCACTCATCGTCTTTTCAGTGGCTGCTCTACCCATTTTGAGCATTCGATGTTTACGTCAAATTGCCTAACTAGCTTTTTCGATTTGACGGACCCCTCTTCTTCTCTTTGTGAAACTTTGAAATCTTGACGTATCGATGTCCTATATCTAATGATATCATTTCCACTACACATCTTGTATTTATAAAGAGACGACCCGGTCGAATCCTTTTCTGTATCTTTCCTTGTTGAGTTCACAATTCTTATCAAAGGCAACAAAAGGATTAGGTCTTCATATGAAACCTTACCGAAAGGGACAGGGACTTCATCTAAGACTGATGCCAAAAAACTTGTAGTGAAGCTACCTCACCGTCCACTCACTGATGCCGATCTGAGTCATGACTGAGCCAAGTTGAGTCAACTATTGTCAATCTTGATGATAGTTACGGTCCTGGTACCGACTCGGTATCCTTTAGAAAGATTGGTGATAGTGTCCTACGCTTTGACATTTTCGGTAATCTTTGCCCACCATCGGATCTAGTAGATTACCTTCATGTTGGTAGCGTGTTAAAGTACAACTATTGTAGGTATTAAGATTATCCCAGTGTTGAATGTGGACATTTGTGTCTCAAATTTTTATGTGTACAACTGCCATCATGGATGAATCATTCACTCTCACGATAATAGGAAACTCTTTTGTGCTGGACGCAGAGTATTTTCAACCAATAGAACTCTCTTATCACAGGAACTATGCCCTTGGACTCATTCATTTTCTCACAGTCAATGCGATCCCTAAAGTTGACACTGGAAAGAATAAAATCTATGTCGGCGATCGAGTGGTGACCATTCCTACTGGCAGCTATGAGATTGAAGACATTAAGAGTTATGTTCAGAAGGCTCTAGCAATTGATGGCACCACAATAAACATAAAGCCAAATAATAACACATTACGCAACGAGATAAAGTGTGATCGCAAAGTGAACTCTCAACCCCACGGTTCTATTGGCCACTTGTTGGGATTCACATCACGTACTTTTGAAGCTAATAAGACTCATACTTTTCATCTGCCTGTGGCTAATTCTTAAAGTCAACGCCCTATGAGTTGAGTGCAATATCATTACGGGAGCTTACATCAACAATCGTAAAGTGCACACGATTCATGAATTCTTTCCTATTGTACCAGGAGGATATAAGGTCGTTGAAGTGCCGTCACACGTCATTCACCTTCCAATCTCCTTGAAGATAATACATCACATTCAGCTCTGCATAGTTAATCAGGACGGAGACTTGGTGAATTTTCCAGGAGAAGTTATAACAATACGACTACACTTCAAATCATTATCATAATAGGTATCGTATAAAATCGCAAAGGAGCATATAAAAGAACGTCAACATGTCAAATGCAAGCCAGTTCTCAATCAGAACGCAAGACGCTAACAGCTCAGAACGTGCTCCTGCTGACAGCACTTGACCTGAAGATGAAATCTCTTGCAAAAAAGAACTGAAGCGTCCATTCAAAATATTTATCATTTCTATTTGTTGTTGCGACAAAAATGGAAGAAATACTGAACATTCAAGCACCAGTGGGTTTTGATGAGCCTATCGATCACTATGAGATTCTTGCACATCAGCCTTATGCATCATCAACATTCAACAACAGCGATGAAATTCGAATTGCTATCCAGCATCAAGGTTTGTGTATACTACCGTAACAAGACCTGACGGAGTCACAGCCATTACTAGTACAACACTAGTGAGCAATGCCATATGCTATCTGTTTATGAAATTCGCCATGAACTCAATGGTATTAAGCTTGATCGTTGCAAGAATGTCGGTCTCATCAGTACCATGGAAAACTACGTCTCACTTACCCCTGGGCAAATTAATTTTATGGAGAATGCAGGAGGGCTCGACTTCTCGGAAGGAACTAAGCGACAATAGCCAGGAAGTCATTTACAGAAAATCACTTATGCCATCGTGCTTATGATGAACTCACGCAACGTCATGATGCACTTACACTGTTAGGCCGTTAAAGGTACAGCGTCTTACCACAAACCTTCTCTTTTGTCATTCCAGAGTGAACATCTACCCCCCCCCCCCCTTCGCCCTCATCTTCCCTTACCCATACCCGCGGCGTGGCGCCAATTCTTAGAAGAACTATATCCAGGGGCACTAAATCGAGGATTGACTGTATATCAGAAAATCCCGGAACACTCTCAAATATTTTAAAACATTCTAAAACATTCGGGAATATCAAAAATTTCTAAAGCATTTCAAAACATGTCATAATACCGTAAGAAAGTAAAACATGTATATTCAAACGAAAATCACCTGTTATACACGAAAATTCAATCATTTTTGTAATTTCTGATTAAAGTTGTATTATTATTTTATTCAAACGTCAAAATTGGTTTCTAAAAATCTGAAGTATTTTTTCTTAGAATTTTGCAACCCTGACCCTCTCATTATTAGTCCTGAACTTGGATCCTAATTACGCAGCTAATAATGAAATAATCTTACTTACCATGTTGCATCTAAGGCTGCGACTTCCTTGAGAATTTTTGCTGGAAACCGCCTCTGGTTTATTAAACAGTGAGGACACAACGATGATATTAAACTCGTGAGATTCAGCGATAATAATTAATTTTCAAGACAAAGTGGCTTGACACCTACTCTCGTCGAGCCTCCATTCATGTATCGACTCGTTACTCCAATTACGACTAATTAATGCTTAATTGATTCTTCGCGATAAGTGTGTCGTGAGAGAAAGATCATAAACATCCTTCTGCGTTGGGTGCTTATTACACGGCATCTTTCACTGGATAATGATGATTGGAGAGTCTAATGTGGTTCAAAAATGCATTGGAAATTCTTGTTTCTTGAATTTTTATGCATATCGCCCGGAATTTTGTTCGAATCAATCAATCAATTTAGTTTTTTTTAATTCTTAACTTTTTGTCCACTTTTGACATATAGTAGGTTTAAGTCTAATTAAATGAAGTAAAATTAGATGTTTTAAATATTTTTTATTGTTTATGAAAACTGTTTAAAAATATTTAAAAAACTGTGATAAATGTTTATATATTCTGCTATAATGGTGCTAGATAATTATGATTTTTCTGAAATTTTTAGCTTTTTCCATAGTCTAATAAATAAGGTAACAATGAAGGCAAGTTGAAAAAATTTTATTTGTTAAAGAATTTGTAAAAGTTTATAAATATCTTCTTCTATAGCAATGCTAGATAGTTTCAGTGTTTTATGAAATGTTTAACTTTTTGTCCACTTTCCACTCAGTGAGGTTAAATTTGGAGCAAGTTAAAAAACATTATTGTTTAAATAATATATTGTTGCTTATAATTATCTTCTCCTTAAGTAATGATAGGAAGTTGCCGTTTTTCCGAAATTTATAACTTTTTGTACACTTTTCACTTCGAGTGAGTCAATATTTAATTTCATTCAGAAAAAATAATTGTTTAAACTAATTATTATTGTTTATAACTATCTTCTTCTATACTAATGCTAGGTAGCTTCAGTTTGTTTTTAAAATTTTTAGCATTTTGTGTACCTTTACTTAGTAAACTAATAATTGATGCACGTTAAAACCAAATTAGTTTCTTAATAAATTTATCATTGTCTATAACTAGTTTTATCGTATATAAGTACTAGAAAATTGCTGATTTTTCTAAAAAGTTTACCCTTGCTTTGCCTTTTTAGTTAAGAACAAATAATAAATAAACACGAGAGAGAAGCACATTTTAATAAATCTCTTTCTTTCTCGTAAATATATTTCTCTAAAATAAAACAGATATTTGAAATATGTTTCGAATTTTCTACATGGCTTATAGGGATTCCCTAGGGAATCTCAATGGAAGGAAAGAAAAGCTAATATTTAATATTTTTAGTAACAAATTTTTCTTTTACGCTTTACAATAAACCTTTTGTTTTAATTCAAAGGAAATCTTTTAGAAGTCATTTGCAAACCTGATCCTTCCACCTACTTCTAACTATTTCATTCATTATTTTTCTCTCTTAACACTCAAATACCCCACTAGTGCAAATTTGCACCAGAATTTTTGAATTTGCATTATCATTTGATAATATTTCAATATTTCATAATTGTTAAATAATAAACAATATTTTAATTCATAAAAAACGTGTCTGTGACACGAATAACTTCTACTTTCAACTATCTATCCTCATTTGATAATAATATCTCGATATTATTCATGTTAAAATAATAAACAATATTATAATTCACAATTTTTCAGATTTTTAAATGTGTTTTCCATTCTATGTTAAGTCCTAATTGATTTTTCCGTGCTGCAAACATACCCTATTTTTAAACATCCATAAAAAAAATTTAAATTCTACTGGATGTTTACTTTGCATTTTTTTTGAAAAGATGTACTTTGACCTTCAATTAAAAAATGTACATTTTTTTATCATTATTTAAAAAATTGGAATTTATAAAAAAATTACATTTCAGAAAAGTTTTTCTAATTTTTTCTTTTTTCGCTATTTAAACATTGTTTATTTAATTTTTTTTTATCACTATTGTATTTCTCTGTCATTTTACCCTGAAAAACGTATCTTATAAGTTATAATTACTTTATTTATGTACGAATTATTAACATTTGAAAATGTGAAATCCCAATTCGCACTAGTGTGGTATATGCGTGTGTGGTGTGTGGTATTTGAGGGTTAAGCAAGATAACCAGGCTTAGCCTCGGTAAGGCTCAGGACGAAATTTTCACACAGGTAATCTAATAAAATATTGTTATAAACAATAAACAATTGTTTAAAAGAAGCATGTTTGTTAACTTTCATTAACTATTACCTCACTAAGTGAAAATGGACAAAAAGTTGAGACACAAGAAAAACAACTTTTTAGCACTTATCAGAGAGAAGATAGTTATAATCATTAATTATTTGTTTAAATAATTATCTTTGTTATATTGAAATAATTAATAACTCACTCCAAGTGAAACGTATCTAAATATATAGTTGAAAATTTCAGAAAAACCGCAACTTTCTAGAATTATTCAAATTGAAAATTCTCTAGCATTATTCTAAGAAAATCTTATTAAAAATTATAATAAATTGTTTGAAAAATTAGTTTTGTTGAACTTAATTTACTATTTCCTCACTTTAATTGAAAATTTGGACCAAAATAGGACATTTTTTTTAAACCGTGACTTTAGGGTTGAAGTGTTAAACTTCATGGGGCTTAAGTCACCTCTAAATATAATTTTTTCTAAAAAAAGTGGATCAATTTTTGTGTAGATGTGAACAAAGTTCCGGGCGACATGCATACGAATTTGAAAAAAAATATATATTTTTGGACCACCCTAATGGAGACGGACAGGTGAAATAAGAAAACAATGTTTTAATCAACTTTCAAAGATTTTATGCAAAATAAATAATTGATGATCAACATCGGCTATTTATAAAACAGAGATATATATATATTATACAACTTGTACAATATTGTGTTTAACATCGTGTAAAATTTAAAGGAAAAATAGTTTTGCCGAGAAAATTTGTTCCTTAATATCCTAAAAGATTAGAGCACTAATTATAATTGCATTTGTCAGTCATTAATTAATAACTATCACTAATGTAAATATCACGTTTTCAGGCGAATACCTTTTTGAGTTACTTTTGTACACATTGAGTTTTGTTAGAAGGAATAAAATTAACGAAAAATGTTTGAAATAATGAAATTGGAATAAATTGAAGGTCTTAGAATAAAAAATTGTAGCTTCAAAAGCAGAGCTATCCATCGAAGGGAAATTCCCGACCGAAGCAACTGTTGCACTTCCACTTCCATTTTTTCTTAAAAGCGGGAATGAGCAGAAGTGATCTGGAATGGTGGTAAAGTCGCGTGGTCATCTCTCGTTCTAGTGAGGTAGTCTAGTCCCGAAGATACGAAATATCTGTAGGAGGGGCGACGTTGCCACCACTCAAGTTCACTTCTGCTCACTCCCGCTCTTCAGAAGAAATGGAAGTGGAAGTTCAACATCTGCTTCTCTCCGGATTTTCTTCTAGTTAGGATCTTCTGATAAAGAGCAGTGTTTCCCAAACTTTTTTTTGCACATTCTTGGGTTGCTTGCTTCGTGTGACCTTCCTATTGGTAGATGATTAGAGCCCGTTGAGAGAAATTAAAATTGGGTAAAATATAATTAATATGAATGTCAATAGACTATATTAGCTCCGTTAGTTTCCGGTTGATCCCAGTTGGGAAAAATTTTACTTTTGCATGAACTTCAAGTTTCTCTGTATTACTGAAAATATCAAAGGGTTTTTATCAAGTTTTTTTTATTGTTTCTAATTATGGATCAGAATAGAATAAAATAAAATTTATTAAGCTGATTGTAATTTAACTGAACCGTGTTTTGATAGTTTCAGTTTTTGTAACAGGTCTTAATCACATAACAATAAAAAGGTCAATCCGTTGCCGCGGCAGGTGACCCTGCCGTCAGTTATGTTTGGGAATCACTGATTTAAAGTACAAATTGGGCACTTAGGGAAAGTTGGATCTTCACAAAGTAGATTGAGTTAAAACGGAAAGTTTTATAACTTATCTAAAAATTCTATTTTATAATCAATAATAAGGAACTATATAACAGTAATAAAACCGTGTTCATCTGAAAAGAAACACTTCCTGAGCCAACAAATCTCTGATTTAAAAGCTGGCATTGGGAACTTCGGAAATGCTTCACGTTGCCTATTGAGTCCCTGGCAAGAACGCACAATTCATACTTCGTCATCGAATTTGGAAGGTCTCGAACCTTGTAGGACCTTTCGTTATATACGACATCTTTTTCTATCACAGGTTTCTTCCCGATTTCTCTTACCACAACGTAAAAATCACCCACGTCTTCTCGGGATGTCACGTACCAGGTGGCCTTCCATGAATCATCTTCATCGTTGCTAAAAATTTAGACAAAATTATTGGGTGCATTTTTATATCCAACAATATGAAGACATCTGGATAAGGACCATATGAGATTGGCACTTTGTTACATTTCAAATAACGTATTCTAGGGACCAACTTCAAATGGTCCTTATCCAGATGTCATTGTTACGTCTTCATATTCTTATCACTTTAAGGATAGTGTTCCAAAAGGGCATATACGACGTTATTGCTTTACGATACAAGAAAAAAGAGTAAATACCAGTTGAATTTTTTGTTTAATACTTTCAAATTTTTAAAAATGGCTGATATTGTGAGGTACAAAAAAAGAAAATACGTAATTTTTAGAATAACATGGGTGAAACTCTCATATCAGAAATATAATCCTTAAAAACGAGATAAACTAATTAGCCAATATAAAAAATGCGAACTGTCAATTTAATTTGTTCTTAATTATTTGAATAAATTTGTATTGTTTAAATGTAACTTGTGACTGAAATAAGTCAAAAGAATGTAGTTTTTATGCAAATTTCTAAAAAAATCGACAGAATTATGGGATATCTGGTATTTTTACCACTTATTTATAATTTTTTAAACAAATTTTAATTGTTTAAATTTTTTTGACAAAATATCGCAAATTTACACCTTCTTTGAGGATTTTAAACTATTTAATTTAAATAAAGAATCAACAAGAACGACAAAATGATTAATTTATGTCATTCAGAAAAATAAAAAACTTGTTTATTTTGTAGAAAAGAGTTTAAAAAAACCGAAATTGTTTGATGAATAATGGGTAAGCAATTCGTCAACATAAAAGACTCTGATGAAATTTATTGAGAAAATTCCAAAAAATTGCACTCTTTTGGACCAATCAAGCCAAATGTTATATTTCAACGAAAAATTATTTTAGAAATTAATAATAAAGTGAATTGATGATGTTCACTTTTTAATTTAACTAATTAGTTCATATAAAAGCAGCAGAAGGTGTACATTTTTGATATTTTGACGAAAAAAAACTCCTTGAATAATGTTATGGATAAGAAGTAAAAATACCAAAAATGCCAGAATTCTGTAGAAATTATTGACAAATTTACAAAAAACGACATTTTTCTGCTTTAATTTAGTCACAGATAATATTTAAACACTACAAACTTTGTTTACCAATTAATAACAAATTAAATCGATGGTTCTGTTTTTTACGTTACCTAATTCGTTTATCTCATCTTGAGGGTTTAATAAAAAAGTTAATATTTTTAATAAAATAATTAATAAAAAAAGTACATTTCATTTTTTAGTTTGACTATTAAAAATTATTTGCCAAAAATGCTACACTAAAGTAACATTTATGGCCAAAATACTGCAAATAATTTGATCCTTTTGTAGAGGGTGGCTTTCAGGGTATTCTGAAAGGGAGTGGGTGGGTGTATAAACGAAAAAGTAATACACATATCACGTTCGGAGAAGTAATTTTAAGATTTGCCTGTACTGTTCACTCGTTTTTATGGTTTGGTATCCAATGAGGGGAAATCTTAAGAGTGGAAGGGAATTTAAGGTCAGTGGAGGTAGCTGTGGACGCGATGGAAAATTAGGGCAGGGAAATGAGAAATAATGAGGGAATAGGGAAAGTGAGGGAAAAGGAGGTGATAAGAATTAGGGGAGGGGAGTAGGCGAAGTGAGGCGGAATGAGTGTAAAAGTATTAAGTGATAGGGCAGGGGTAGTTAGGGAAGTAAAGGGTGATGAGGGGTATGAAAGTAGGAAAAGGAGGGTATATGGGGGAAGGGAAGCACTGTAAGGGAGCGAAAATGAGGGAAGTGGAGCAGTGGAAGTGAGAGAAAATGAGGGAAGAGAAATAAGAGGATGGGAAGTGGGTATTTTTGAAGGGAAGTGTGCAGAACGGACCACTGGAAGTAAGGGGAAGTAACGTAAGGAGACCGGAAGTAGGCGAAATAAGAGAAGGGTAAGTACGGGAAATAGGGGCAAATTATGGGAAGGTATAGTAGGTGAATTAAGGGTAAATTTGGGCAGAAAATGAAAGGAAGTAGGGGAAATCATTGCGAGTGAAGAAAGGTCTCGTAATTTAGTGTGGATGACTAAGGTAGGGGAACAGATGGCTGAAGAAAGGAAGTTGAGAAAGAGGAGTGTTAGCTAGGGCAGTGAGGAGGAAGAAGTTGAGAAAAGGAGGGAAAGCAAAGGGTGAAGTGAGGCGATGTGAAGTAGACATAGAGAGTGGAAGTAGCGGAATGTAGCGAGGTTAGATGAGAGAAAGTACATAATTAGGAGGTTTGGACGACTTATTAACGTCTCAATAGGCTACAAAATCTTTTCTTTCAGGCGCGAGGCGCCTACTTTGGTTATGTTTTTGAAAACCTCACAAAATAAGCCATTCTCCGAAACGAAGTTTGAACATTGCCTTTCCTTAAAATACCTAATGAACCTTAAGACGTAAAATTTAATTTAAGAAGCTATGCCCAACGATTTCAGTTTTCATACGAAAGTCCTGGAAAGTGCTATGTCTAAACAAACAGTGAAGACATTGCGTAATTCCACAAAAATTCTACTTTATCGAGTGAAAAGTAGAGGGATAGAGGCGGAGAAAGAATATGTAGGAGGGTCGTTGTATGACTACTGAGTGATATGGAAAGAGTAGGATATAGTGGGGACGGGATAGAGTGTAGAAGAAGACCGGAAGTAGAGCCTGCGCGTTTCTGTAAAGGAGGGGGGAGGATTAAGTGGTATTATGGGTTAGAGGTTCGAGAGGAAGGAGGCTATTTAGAGGGTTAGAAGGGAGCGATTGATGTATCGCAGAATCATGGAAAAGTCAGTGCTCTCAACAGGGAACAATAAGTGAACTTGTAATTGATGGAAAATAGTGCTCTCTTCTTTCTACCAATGACACAGGCGGACCATTTAAGGTCCGCTTTGCGCAGCTATGGAAGGCCTGTTTTTAGTGTGGGCAATCCTTTCTTGAAAACAACTTGAATCGCACTCTCCCTGAACGTCGTCAGTAATTGAGTGCCTGCTTCAATATTGGTCACTTTCGTCCAGGCAACACTTTCTTTGACAGTGTCGCTGCCCAAGTACATAAAGACGCGCGCATGTAGGTTATTTTCTCGGGGAATAGAGTATAGACGCTTGCGCAGTATTCCAATGTGCATTCGTTAGGGGCACTGGAAATAGAGGACAGTGGGGTTGTAGAGTAGATATAGTAGGGAGAGACTGTCAGATGTTGAAAACTGGAGTGGAGATAACGCTAAATGAGTTGGACACGTAGACTCTATTCCCCGAGAGAATAACCTACGGGACCATCTTACGTCCACTTTGCGCAGCTACATAAGGCCTGTGTCTGCTTTAGGCAATCCTTTCGCAAAGAAACTTGAATTGAACGTTTTCTGAACGTCTCTAAAAATGGAATGCCTCGTTCAATATTGCACACTTTAATCAAGGCAACTCCTTATTGGACAGTATCTCCGCCCAAATACGTAAAGATGCGCGTCAGAAGGGAAAGAGGGAGAGTAAGTTGTAAATGGGTATATAGGATGTAAGTTGGTAAGGGGGAAAAAATAAAAAGGCTTGCTAAATATATCGAAAAAGAGAAGGTATTGGGGCGGGGTGAGGTACATTGGGGAGGGTAGAAATGATAAGGGGTGCAAGAGGGTAGATAACGGAGGAGAGAATATATGCAAAATGTTGAGTAGGTTGGAGGCTAGAGAGTGGATAGGTAGATGGAAGAGGGAAGAGTAAGGGACATGAATATACGAAAGAGAATAAGGGATGGCATATAAGGCAAAACAGGTATAGATGAATTGTAGAGAAAAGGAAGATATTGGGGAAGGGATGATATTTCGGTTGTTAAAGCGGAAAGAAAGGGGAGGTTAGATCCGGGCATAAGAGGAGAGAGCTTAGGAAACGCGACGAAAGAGAGAACGGACTGCGTTCTCTCTTTCGTAGCGTTTTCTGCCCTTCATCCCCACTCCTAGCTACTGCTCGGGCGCTCGTTTGATTCTCCTTTACAAGCCTTCAATTGCTTATAGTGGAAGAGGAAGAATATCAAGGAAGAAAGTGTACACAAAATTATTAGAACCTTCGCTTAGGAAACTATTAACTGCTCTTACTGGGCCCCTTCACAAACTAATTCTTTATAAATGAAGGAAATACGCGATTTATGTACTTACTATTCAAGATCTCTGTATCGAAGGTCAGGTGTGATATCCAATTTGGGATCTTCAACGATTTCTCTTTCCCCACAGGTCATCAAATCTTCAGTAACTTCTGAAAGATTATTATCTTCAACGTAACTTGGACCTGCACAAGTCACTTTAGACCATTCTGGCGGAGTTTCGGTAAAAGTTTTTAGCCACCTTTTCAATGGTCTCACATAGCAATCACAATGCAGAGGATTTCCTGAAAAAATTTAATTTCAAAAATATGTTGGACCTATGTTAGAAATAGGCCTTAAATTCCTACATGTTTAGGCCAAAGTACCCATATGCCACGTCTTTTATTGCACTTAATTTTTAGTTTCCAGAAATGTTTTGCTAGTTACACAGAAAAAACTACAAAGGATCAAATTTGTTGCAAGTAATTTTTTAGAGAATGAAGTTTTATTCAGATTACTTCACCTCTTTCAAAATACATTTGCTGACATAGATAAACAAAAGAAACTTTAACTGATATTCGAACAAAATTTATGTGGTGAAGTTAATTTTTGTCTCAGGAAGTTTTTACGTCGGAATCAAGGTAAATTTTATCCTGAGTTTTTTCTGTGTATTGATAGTAGAATTAGACAGGTTTTCCTAGAACTTCATTTTCAAAATTCCCTGCATTTTCCTTGACTAATTTTTCATTTTTGATTATCATTAATATTCAAATACTAGTACAGCATTTTAATATTGTATCCCTTTAAATATAGAATGATTTATAAACGAAATATGACAGTATTTCATATACAAATCAAAATTTTTCAAAAGGATTAAATTATGTTAAACAAAAAAATGTCTTTTCTACTATAAAAGATGACTTTTTGATCAAATACTGGAAGTTTCAATAAAATAATTAAATTTTGAGCATAATAGTTGAATTCTCAACCTAAAAAAAACAAATTTCCAAGAAAAAAGTGTCATAGTTAATATTTCAATCCAAAAAGATTAAATATATACAAAAATAAATTTGAAAACTAAAAAGACCGATTTTCAACAAATAAGGATGTTTCACTCAATAATGAAAGAAAATATTATTTAAGCTATTCAACCTTGAAGCTAAAAGACGAATTTTTCTGCAAAAATTTAATTTTGAAACAGAAAATATGCCTTTTCAGCAAAAACTTGATTTTACACGAAACTGATGGATTTTTGCTCAACAAAAATAAAATTTCAAGCCAAGAAAATTATTGTTTTATCGAAAAAGGAGAATTTCCAGCTAAAAAAGATTAATCTTAAAAAATATAAAAGTCGCGTTACCAGTTGAAAAGTTATTTTTAAATAAAAAAAACTTCTGTACTAAACACTTAAACTTGGAACCGAAGCCTTAAGAAATAAGCCAAAAATAAATTTTGATCAATGTAGTTTAACTTTCACCGAACTAACTGAATTTTCAATTAAAAAATTTTAATTTTCAACAAAATAGTTCAGCTTTCAACTCAAGAGATGAATTTTCATATAAAAATAGAAATCTTCGAAAAAAAAGGATTTCCTGACAAACTGATTCAAAGAAATCTTTCAAACAATAGTTGAATACTCGAGCAAAGAATAATCATTTTTAAGCAAAAAGTTACATTTTCATTTCAAAAATTTAAATTTCTATTCAGACAAATTTCAATTAAATTTATTTCAATTCAAAAAGATGAATTTGCTCAACCAAAAAGTGAAGCAGGTGAATTTTAAAAACAATAAGACAAATTTTCAAAAATAGGTTGACTTTTCAATCGAAGAGTTGCATTTTTATTTAAGAAAAAAGAAATTTCTTCTGAAAGAGATGAATTTTTTTTAAAACTTAAAAAAATAGTTATATTTTCATACAAAGAAGATTCCAGTGCCGTTTCCAACAACAAAAAAAGAATTGTAAACAGTAAGTTAATTTTCTGTTAAAAAGTCGAATTTTTCACCAGAAGTATGATTTTTTAACAAAATTGTTAAATTTCCAAACAAATAGTTGCATTTTTGGCCAAGGAAAACAAAAATTTTACTAAAGCAGATGAATTTTAAATAAAAAATACAAATTTAAAAAAAAAAAAAAAAGAGTTGATTTTACATCCAAAAAGAGTTAAATTAACTTTTCAACACAAAACTGCTTTTTTTAAACAAAATGTAAATTTTATGGGATATGGTTCAATTTTTACCAATTTATACAATAAAGATGAATTTTTAAATCAAAAAGACAAATTTTCAGTAAAAATAGTTTTCATAAAAAAAAAGATTTCAGTTGACCTATCAGCAACAAAATATTAATCTTAACAAAATGTTAATCTTCTATGAAAAGAGTTGAATTTTTAACAAAGAAGTTAAATTTGCAACGAAAAAGGATGTCTTTTTTTTAATTAGTCTTTATGATTTCGACATGTCAAGAAAATTGGTGTGGGTCTAATCCCTTCCAATTTTTCAATCCAAAATAAATTTTACCATTATATCTAAGTTTGGTCCCATTGTTGATTATCGCCATCAAATTTTTGTTGAATCCCACAAATTGGTTATTTTCAACATCCAGAAGCTTCAGGTTCGGCATGGGGACGATTTTCTCAAAAGGCAGATGAGAGAATCGATTATTTTTGAGGATCAAATTTGTAAGGTTATTCGGTGGGTTAAAGACATCCAAATCCGAAATATCGCTCAGCTCGTTGTATGACAAGTCTAACGTCTCAAGATTTGTCAGATTTCCAATGATGTCTGGAACATCCAAATATTTATTGTTATTTAATTTGAATCGTGGATGGTTGAATAAATATTAAAAATTTAAATTAGATCACAATCAAATTAAAAATTCTATTTAACCTCCTAGAATCAAGATTATAGAATCTAACGACCAAATTTGGAAAATCAAAATAACATATTCCTATTGCAAAAAAATGTATGTACAAAAATAAAAAAAGAGGAAAGAAAAATGAGAAGGCTACCAACCAAATCCACTTCCTTCTATTTTTCTATTTCTTTTTACTTTTTTATTTTTAAATTTATTCAGTCAAAATAAAAAGAAGACATTTGTAAATAATATTCAACAACCTTTTGGTATTCAGACAGCACCCTTATCAAGGCAAGAAAAATTTGAGCAGGTAGGAACAGCAACGAAACAACGATGCTCTGTCTTTGATACCTGAGAATTATTTAAGAAGTTTGACTAGGATAATGCTGAATTTTTACATAGTAAAAGTAATGAGAGTATTAATGGAAATGCTTTATATTAAAGAACAAAAGAAAGTATCCATCAATTTAAAAACTGATTTAGATAAATTAAACAAAAAACATGCTAATATGATTATTGATATTTAAGAGTGGGTTTCATAAATGTTGATTTTCTTTTACTTTTTCTGTTTTTGATATGTTTATAACGATTTGCCTTTCGACCCTTACTGGATTCTCATGTATCAAAGAGAGAGCATCGTTGTTTCGTTGCTGTTTCCACCTGCTGAAATTTTTCTTATCTTGATAAGGAGGCTGTATAAGTACTGAAACGTTAGTGAATATCATTTGTAAATGTTATTTTATTGTGATCTGATAATGATAAAAATAAAAAAGACGAAAGAAATACAAAAGAGAAGATAGGGGATTTGGTTGGTTGCCTTCTTATTTTTCTTTCTCCTTTTTCTTTTTTATATTTATCAAGTCAATATGAAAAAAAGACATTTGTAAATAATATTCAACAAAGTTTTGGTATTCAGACAGCACCCTTATCAAAGTAAGAAAAATTTGAGCAGGTAGGAACAGCAACGAAACAACGATGCTCTCTCTTTGATTTCTGAGAATGATTTGAGAAGTTTTACTGGAATATTGTTGAAATTTTACGTAGAAAAAGTAATAAAAGAAAGAGAGAATTAATGGAAAAGATTTATATAAAAAAACAACAGAAAGTATCCATCAATTTGAAAACTGATTTGGATAAATTAAACAAAAGTTATGCTAATATGATTATTGATATTTAAGAGTGGGGTTTTTTTAAATCATGAGTTTTTTTTTACTTTTTCTGTTTTTGATATGTTTATAAGGATTTGCCTTTTCAACTTCACTTGATTCTAATGTATCAAAGAGAGAGCATCGTTGTTTCGTTGCTGTTCCCACATGCTCAAATTTTTCTTATCTTGATAAGGGTGCTGTATAAGTACCGAAACGTTGGTGAATATCATTTTTAAATGTTATTTTATTGTGATCTGATAATGATAAAAATAAAAAAGACAATAGAAATACAAAAGAGAAGATAGGGGATTTGGTTGGTTGCCTTCTCATTTTTCTTTCGTCTTTTTTATTTTGTCCAGAGATAATTAATTTTTTTGTTGTACATTACCGTCGGAAATTATGAGATCGATTGAAGCAAGCACTATTAAAAATTACTGCTGGCTTTGAACCACAATAACTCAGCAAAAAAAATTATAGCATTAAAAAAAACAATTGGAAATCCTATGAAATTCCACGTCTAGTAATGACCAAATGATTTTTTTTTGATCTGCTGAAGAGAGTACAGCATGTGATCAGTTTAAAAACAAATTCTAGATTTTCTAAAATTTTATACCTCGACTTCCGCTTTTAGCATAACCTAGGAAAATTGTTGCAAAAATCTGAAAATTATACGACGTAGAGTCTAAAATTTTATCTTTAATTTAGATCAAAGAAACTTAAAAAATCTTTATCGATTCCCGAGATACAATTAAAAATTTTCAATCGTATCTGAGTTGAGTTTTAGTCGACGATCACGGTTCTCGGCCGGTCTGCTGCTCGCCTCCTTC
>JAAAKG020043691.1:0-18821 GCA_010014905.2 Druon quercuslanigerum
GACCATATTTTACTACGCCAAGTAGTTACATTAACTAGATTTTTAGTAGGTCTAACTAGATTTTTTTCTCCGTGTACATCACCAAATCCACAAAACCTAAATCATCATTTAAATTCTTTTTATTTTTTAAAGTGATAACAAGTAATTCATAGACTATTTTGGATTTTGATTTATTTTGTTTTTGGCATCTCTACTAGAAACATGGTACCAATACGAACAAAGCTTCAATTAACTATCATTCAGGTAATTTTCCATTGCTGCACTGTTAAAAGAGTCAGAAAATTCTACTTCAGTCTTGATTTAGTTTCGATTTTTTTTAGATTCTTTTTCTTTATTGGAGAGATGAACTACCAATGCTGATCGCTTCCTCAACATGCTTATCTACATCACCACATCAACAAACTTTAAATCATCATTGAAATAATTTTTCTTTTCTAGAGTGTTAAAAAACCTTTCATAGATTTTATAGTTTATTTAGTATCTCTGCAAGAAAGATGAGGCCAAGATCAACAAAACCTTCAATTAACTATCACTCAAGTAAGTTCTACTCGCTACAATGTTAAACAAGTCAGAAAAATCTACTTCGGTTTTGATTTAGATGATGGTGCCAACTACCAATGTTGATTGCTTCCTCGACATCCTAAACTACATTACAACATCAACAAACTTAAAACATGATTAAAATGTTTTTTCTTTTCTAGAGTGTTAAAAAGTCATTCATAGACTATCTTGGATTTTGATTTGATTTGTTTTATCATCTTGCCTAGGATGATAGCACCAATGCCAACAAACCTTTAATTAACTATCGCTCAATTTATTTTTCTTTGCTACAACATTAAAGAAGTCTAAAAAGTCTAAATTTTTCTTTTCAAGAGTGCTAAAAAACCTTTCATAGATTATCTTAGATTTTTATTCAGTTTATTTAGCATCTCTGTAAGAAAGATAATGCCAAGATCAGCAAAACCTTCAATTGAATATAATTCAAGTAAGTTTTATTCGATGAAATATTAAACAAGTAAGAAAAATCTACTTTGGTTTTGATTTAGAAGATGGTGCAAAGTACCAATGTTGATTGCTTCCTCGACATCCTAAGCTACATTATGACATCAACAAACCTTAAATTATCATGGAAGTGTTTTTTCTTTTCTAGAGTGTTAAAAAGTCATTCATAGACTATCTTGGATTTTAATTTAATTTGTTTTATCATCTTCCCTAGGATGATGAAAACAATGCCAAAAAACCTTTAATTAACTATCGCTCAATTTATTTTTCTTTGCTACAACATTAAAGAAGTCTAAAAAGTTTAGATTTTTCTTTTCGAGAGTGCTAAAAAACCTTTCATAGATTATCTTAGATTTTTATTTAGTTTATTCAGCATCTCTGTAAGAAAGATAATGCCAAGATCAGCAAAACCTTCAATTGAATATAATTCAAGTAAGTTTTATTCGATGAAATATTAAACAAGTAAGAAAAATCTACTTCGGTTTTGATTTAGAAGATGGTGCAAACTACTAATGTTGATTGCTTCCTCAACATCCTAAGCTACATCACAACATCAACAAACCTTAAATTATCATTGAAATGTTTTTTCTTTTCTAGACTGTTAAAAAGTCATTCATGGACTATCTTGGATTTTGATTTCATTTGTTTTATCATCTTCCCTAGGATGATAGCACTAATGCCAGCAAACCTTTAATTAAC
Source organism: Druon quercuslanigerum (assembly GCA_010014905.2). Lineage (NCBI taxonomy): Eukaryota > Metazoa > Arthropoda > Insecta > Hymenoptera > Cynipidae > Druon > Druon quercuslanigerum. Next base: position 1,702 of record JAAAKG020043691.1, read on the forward strand.
TATCATTCAATTTATTTTTCTTTGCTACAATATTAAAAAAGTCTAAAAAGACTAAATTTTTTTTTCTAGAGATCTAAAATACCTTTTATAGATTATCTTAGATTTTTATTTAGTTTATTTAGCATCTCTGCAAGGAAGATAATGCCAGGTTCAACAAAACCTTCAATTGAATATCATTCAAGTAAGTTTTATTCGCTGTAAAGTTAAACAAGTCAGAAAAACCTACTCCGGTTTTAATTTAGAAAATCGTGCCAACTAGCAATGTTGATTGCTGCCTCGACATCCTAAGCTACATCCCAACATCAACAAACCTTAAACTATCATGGAAATGTTTTTTCTTTTCCAGAGTGTTAAAAAGTCATTCATAGACTATCTTGGATTTTGATTTAATTTGTTTTATCATCTTCCCTAGGATGATGACAACAATGCCAACAAACCTTCAATTAACTATCATTCAACTTATTTTTCTTTGCTACAATATTAAAGAAGTCTAAAAAGTCTAAATTTGTCTTTTCTAGAGTGCTAAAAAACCTTTCATAGATTATCTTACATTTTTAATCAGTTTATGTAGCATATCTGCAAGGAAGATAATGCCAAGATCAACAAATCCTTCAAGTAAGTTTTATTCCCTGCAATATTAAACAAGTCAGAAAAATCTACTTCGGTTTTGATTTAGAAGATGGTGCAAAGTACCAATGTTGATTGCTTCCTCGACATCCTAAGCTACATTATGACATCAACAAACCTTAAATTATCATGGAAGTGTTTTTTCTTTTCTAGAGTGTTAAAAAGTTATTCATAGACTATCTTGGATTTGATTTAATTTATTTTATCATCTTCTCTAGGATGATGGCCCCAATGCCAACAAACCTTTAATTAACTATCATTAAATTAATTTTTCTTTGCTACAATATCAAAGAAGTCTAAAAAGAATAAATTTTTTTACTAGTGTGCTAAAATGCCTTTTATAGATTATCTTAGATTTTTATTCAGTTTATTTAGCATCTCTGCAAGGAAGATAATGCCAAGATCAGCAAAACCTTCAATTGAATATAATTCAAGTAAGTTTTATTCGATGAAATATTAAACAAGTAAGAAAAATCTACTTCGGTTTTGATTTAGAAGATGGTGCAAACTACTAATGTTGATTGCTTCCTCAACATCCTAAGCTACATCACAACATCAACAAACCTTAAATTATCATTGAAATGTTTTTTTTTTCTAGAGTGTTAAAAAGTCATTCATAGACTATCTTGAATTTTGATTTCATTTGTTTTATCATCTTTCCTAGGATGATAGCACCAATGCCAGCAAACCTTTAATTAACTGTCATTCAATTTATTTTTCTTTGCTACAATATTGAATAAGCCTAAAAAGTGTGCGTCAATTTGTATTTAGATTCGATTGTTTCAGGATTTTTTAGTGAAGCGATGGTATTGAACTCAGCTCGGTTCACACGAGCTGATATATACCAGCAAGGCCATTAGGGCCGTCAATCTCATTCAGGTAATGCTGAAAATGCGTTTACCTGCCGCTTATGTAATCCTGTAAGCGCCCCTTATTACGCTCTGCAGGCTCCATTGTCGGAGGATCTTAACTTCTGGGGATTATAAACTGTTTTCTATTTGGTATTAGTGTTTCACTCGCAAAAGAGAGTGTTGCATATCGAAGTCTTTAGCTCTCATATTTGAGATCGTCTCCCGCTGAGAGAGCACCTTCGGCCTTCATCCACGTGGAACTCCTGCAGATCCTAACGTTCCGATCGATCCTGACGCGATCCTAAACCTACGTTTCAAACTCTCAGAAACATTGTATTCTTCCTCAAAGAAAAAACAAAGAAAAAGAAAGGGATTCAGGCTGCTGATTCATGGGACGTTTCTAGGTTGTTTTCAGATTTTTCCATGTCAATTTTGGTCAATTTTTCAGGCCAGGGACCATATTTAAATTATGTAACAGCTCAAGGAAGGGGCGGGGCGGGATTGAGAGATTTGGTTACAATTTCTTAAGGTGCTAAATTTTTGTAAATGCGCTAAAACTTTCTCCTAAAGATTATCTTTTTAGTTTTAATATTTATTGTTTGGTTGATAATTTTATTATTTTTTAGAAACAGCTAATAAGTTAAGTGAAATCTTTTATTGGATGAAAAATTTTCTGAAAACTTTTGTTTTTGGATTTAACAGTTCATCTTTATTAGTAGAAATACTGCATCTTTCTTCGATCAAAATTCAACTGGTTTCTTGAAATATCAACTATTTTTTATAAAATTTACTTTTTGCTTAATGTTCATATTTTTGAGTTGAAAAGTTAATTGAAATCTTTTTGGTTAAAAAGTCGACTATTCAGGAAAAAATGCTCTTTGTATGAAAATTTAACTATCTATTTTCAAAGTTTTTTTTTTACATTCATCTGTTTAAGAAATTTTATCTTTCTTGAATGAAAATTTAATTGTTGGGTTGAAAATTCCAATCTTTTTTGAAAGTTTTTTTTATCATAAAAATTCATCTGTTTTATTAGAAATTACTTGTTTTGTGGATAAAAATTCAACTGTTTGGTTAAAAATTTTAGTATTTCTTAAAAAATTGAACTGTTTCGTAAAAAATTTCCTTTTTGTTTTAAATTTATATTTTGCTCTTGAAAAATGAACTAAAATCTTCTCTGAATGAAAGGTAAAGTCTTTTTTAAAAAATGTGTATTTTCTTATTAAAAAATCCCTTTAGTTAAAAAAATCTACTTTTTTAACTGAAATTTTTTGTATATAAACTTAGTTTCTGTTTTAAAAAATCGTATTTTGATCTTGAAAAGTAAACTGAAATATTTTTGGATTAAAATTAAATTATTTTTTTAAAACCTTTTTTCAATATGATTTCATCCGTCTTTAAAGAAATTTAATCTTTTGCCAGAAATTCGTCTTTTTAGACTGAAAATTCAGTTATTTTCGTAGAAACTTATTTCTTGTTCTCAATTATTCACTGAAAAATTTATCTTTTTTTTTTTTAAATTTACCTGTTTGCCAGAAATTTCCTTTTCCTTTTGTTTTTTGAAAATACAACTTTTTTGTTTAAAATTCTTCTTCTTTGCTTTTTTATTAAACTGTTTAGTTTAAAATATTTGATAAAATCACTATAAGAAAAAAAATGTTTTTGAAGATTTATATTTTTAATTGAAAATGCATCTCTTTGGTTAAAAGTTTAAATATTTTGTTAAAAAGCCTTTTTTTAAATTAATTTTTAAACTAAAAATGTAACTATACCACTTTTTTAATATTAATCTCTTTTAGTTAAAAAAGTCTCCTTTTTTGTTAAAAAAAATTATTTTCTTAGTTCGAAATTTCATTTTTGCCAGGTATAAATTATCAGTTTCGTGCAAAATTAATTTTTTTCTGTTGTCGTGTTTTTCATTTAAAAGTTCAATTTTTTTAGAGAACGTTCATCTTTTGGCTTCAAAGTTCCACAATTCAGATAAAATTTTATTTCTTTCTTTAGTGAAAAATATTTATTTTTGAAAATCTGTCTTTTTGGGATTAAAATCCCTTTTCTCTATGAGTTTAATTTGTTTTGATTAAAATATAAAATATAACACTTTTATGTTGGGAATTTATCTATTTCGGTTGAAAATTCAATTATGCTGAAACTTTTTATTATTTTGTATAAAATTTAAGTATTTTGTGAAAATCCATCTTTTTTATTAAAAAAAAATTGATTTTTTTGTTTAAAACAAATTAATCAATTTGAAATTTGTTTATATTTCTTTATTTGTTTTTATTTTGGTTATAAAAAATTCTATGTTAAAAGTATTACAGGATTAAAATTCTGGTATTTGAATGTTAATGGTCAAGGAAAATTAAAAATCTGGAATCTAAAAATCGTGTATTATGAGGGGGGGGGGGGCAGATGTATTTTTTAAAGATTTTACGGTTAGGGTTCTCCGCTACCAAAAACAAAAAAATTTATATTTATTATTTTTTTTCTATTGATAACAAAAATTAATGGTATGACCTTCAATTTTAGACACATTCGCAGACTATGGTACTAAAAGAAAATATGCCAGGATACTGATCTATGAAAATAAAATTTTTTCATTGGTCTTATTATTTAACAACTGATAAAAAAACTATATCTTTACATAAAAATTTCAATTTCTTAAAGGACTCTAAATTTCAAGACCTTCAATTTGATTCATCAGAGAAAAATCGGATTTATCGGAAAGCTTCCAGTATCCTGACCTAAAAACGGAATAGCCTAATTTTTTTTGCAGATATTTCAGAATAGTCAAGCAATTTAGGAAATCTAAAGTTTTCAGTAATTTCCAAACACTTAGGCAATTGAAGGTACTCCAGTAATTAAAGAAATACATAAATTGAAAAGAATTCATGAAGCTAATAGTATTCAGGATTATGAGTCTTTTTAGAGGAATTCAAAAGATGTGAAGAAAGCTAGAGGAATTGAAGACAATATAAGAATTGATAGAAATCAAAAGATATATTTAGAAATTCTTGAAGCAAAAATTCCACTTTTTCCTAACTGTGCATTGAAGAGGGAGAGAGAAAAGGGGGAGGGAAGCAACTCCCTAACTCCCGAAGGCTAGAGAACTCCTAGGGAATCCGGGCGAAACCGGTCGAGTCGGATCGAGAGCACCCGCTGTCCAGTCGCTGCTGACTATTTTCTACCTGGCTTCACGTTCCCAAAACTAAACCGCAATTCTCCGCCTTTCACTCGATCTCGAAAATCTCTCCCAAATAAAATAATTCAATAAACAAGATTTCGAAGGGAAGCCTGGAGAAGAGAAGAGAAGAGAAGAGGGACTTGACCAGGTTGAGGTAGCAGTAGCAGTTGAAGATACCTGAGATGCGATTAGCATTTGTAAATATAATTTGTGAGTATAATTAAGGACCTGCAGGTTAATTCACATGATAGGGTCGAGGGTGCATTTCCTTTTGTGATTGATTCTGAATATTTACTGGAGAGACAGATAGCGTGTACCAGTTTTGATCGCTTCCTCAACATCCTCATATTACCATATCCACAAACCTTGAATTAGATCATATTTAAATTATTTTTCGTGGCTAGGATTTTAAAGTCCTTGGAAACTGATCTTCTAGTTTGATGAACCCAGATTCGATTGATTAAGGATCGTTATTGAAGAGAGGGTAACAATTTTGGTTTGTTTCCTTAGCGACATGATTAGCACATCAACTAACATTCAATTGTCATTGAAATGGTTTTTCTTCACTATAGTAAGTCTTTGCTAAATTAGCTTCAATTCTAATTAGAATTTGATTGTTTTAGAAACTTTTATGAAGAGCTGGTATCAAAATAAGTACTTACCCCCCCCCCCCACAAACTTCTGAAATCGAATAAAATTCATCAGATAGTTTCAATTGATCCAAAAATCAACATGAAATATTTGTGAAATCTTCCTAATCTTTCCGAAGTATAGTAATCTTGAAACTTTTGGTAAGTTATTGGAATTTTTGTCAAATATCTAAAATCTTTGGGAAATCATTGAAATCTTTGTCGAATATTTAAAATATTTGGAAATATTTGTAAAATTATTAAAATTTTTGAGAAATCCTTGCAGTCTGTGGATTTTTTCAATCTATTCGAAATCTTTGCAAAATATTTCAATTTTTTTATAAATATTTGATAATATTCTTGAAATGATTGAAATCTTTATAAAACATTATTTAAAATTTTCATTATTGATTTTAGGTTTATTGACCAGGGAATATTTTTTCTGGGTTCGGATCCCAGCGGAGATAGAGACATTTTTTCACAATCTTAAGATTAATCAATATTTTAATAATATTGATACAGACCAGTAGACAAAAAAATTAACATCTAAAATTAATAATAAATTATTTAAAATTTTGAATTTTGGAAATCTTTGGGAAATGATTGAAGCCTGTGAAATTTGTTTAAACTTTGCAAACTCTATGTGAAATATTTTAAAAATATTTATTAATACTTGTAAAAATGATTTAAATCTTCGTGATATTTTTTGAAAATCTATGAAGTCTTGGTGAAATCTATTTTTGATCAATCCGAAATGTTTGCGACATTTTTTTTAACTTTAAGACAACTTTGAGACAATCATTTTGAACTCTTTCTGAAATCTTTAATTAGAATTTTTTTCAAATATTTTTGAAAAAATTGGCAATATTTGTGAATATATATTGAAATTTTGTGAAATTATTAAAATTATTGCAAAATAATTGAAATCTTTATAAAACATTATTTAAAATTTTGGAAATCCTTGGAAAATCATTTAAGACTGTAAAATTTTTTTAAACTTTGCAAAATCTTTGTGAAATATTTAAAAAGTATTAAAAATGTTTTAAAAATATTTGTGAATATTTGTAAAAATGATTGAAATCTTCGTGAATTTTTTTGAAAATCTTTGAAGTCTTGGTGAAATCTATTTTTGATCAATCCCAAATCTTTGCGAAATTTTTTTAAACTTTGAGAAAACTGTCTAATCAATGTGAAATCTTTCTACTATCTTTATTTAAAATTTTTTTCAAATATTTTTGTTAAAATTTGGTAATATTTGTAAATATATTGACATTTTGTAAAATTATTAAAATCGTTGTAAAATCATTGAAATGTTTGTGCAAAAAAAAACAGATTTATTTTAAAAACAAATTTTATATAACTTTTAACCAAGTGGTATTATTTTAAACAAAAAAGAAAATTTTTCAATTTCAATGGTAAATTATCAATTGCAGTACTTGAATATTCAAGAAAAAAAATTAATTTTTAAATAATACGATTAATTTTTCACCAAAAAAGAAGACTTTTAAAAAAAATATTTGAATTTTTAACACAAAAGTTGAATTTACAACTAAAAAAGACCGATTTTTAACGAAATATTTGAATTTGTAACAAAACTAATAAATTTTTAACTAAAATAATTAAATTTTTAGCTAAAATGGTGAATATTTAACTGCAATAATTAAATTTTTAACCCGAAAAATTAATTTTCTAACTTAAAGACGGTTTTTCAACAAAATAAATCAATTTTCAACTAAATATTTGCCAAAAAGATGAATTTTTAATAAACAAGATCAATGTTCCCCAAAGAAGACGAATTTTTAATTAAAAGGATGAATTTTCAACCAACAATTAAATATTTAAATTGTTAGTGAAAAATTAATGCCTAACTACAGAGATAAATTTTTATGTAAAAGAATGTAATTTTTAATAGAAATAGTTACATTTTTGGTAAAAAAAAAATTAATTTGCAACATAAATGAAACTAATTTTTTTTAAATAGTTACATTTTCAAACAAAGTCATGAATTTTTAACTAAAATTATGAATCTTCGACTGGAATAGTTTAATTTGTAACCAAAAACTAAAAAAAGATAATTTTACAACTAAATATTTAATAGTTTTATTTTCATTTAAGAAAATCATTTTCAATTGCAAAGAGATAAATAAAAATGTAATTAAAATATTAATGTTCCTTGAAAACAAAAAAAAAAACGAATTTTCAACAAAATAACTAATTTTTCAACTATAGTGATGAATTTTCAATTAAAATTAAACATTAACCAAAGAAGATAAAAAATGTTATTAAAGAACAATGGGATTCACTAAAAAAAAAGAGTTTTTATTAAAACACATGAATTTTCAGTTAAGACTCATAAATTTTTTTTAACCAAAACCAGAATATTTTAATTTTTAGTTTCAAAAAACAGATTTTCAACCAAAGAAAAAACCCTGACCTTTCAAGTTTTTCCAGGTTTGTACAAATTCCCTGACAATTGCAGGTTTTCCAGGGTTTTCAGGTATTAAACTATTTTTATTTTTTAAATCTCTTTTAAATCTTTGCGAAATATTTCAATTATTTATAATATTTTTGAAATTATTGAAATCTTAATAAAACATTATTTAAAATTTTGAATTTTGGAAATCTTCGGGAAATCATTGAAGCCTGTGAAATTTTTTTAATCTTTTCAAAATCTTTGTGAAATCTTTGCAAAATATTCGAAATATTTTTGAAATATTTGTTAATATTTGTAAAAATGATTAAAATCTGTGTGACATTTTTTTTAAATCTTTGAAGTCTTGGTGAAATCTATTTTTGATCAATCCGAAATCTATTTCAAAATTTTTTAAAAAATTTGGTAATATTTGTGAATATATTGAATTTTTTTGAAATCTTTGGAAACTCATTTAAGTCTTTGTAAAATTTTCTAAATATATGCAAAATATTCGTGAAATTAATAAAATCGTTGCAAAATCATTTAAATATTTGTGCCAAAAACAAACAGATTTATTTTAAAATCAAATTTAATTTAACTTTTAACCAAGCTAAAACTTTTTTTTTGCTTGAAATCAATTTTTCTTGAATGAAAATTCAATTATTCTGCATTTGGTAAAAAATTTATCGGCCTTAGTTGAAAATTCAAGTATCTTCTTGAAAATTCCTGTATTTTATTGAAGATTTTGTTTTTATTTAAATCCCAATGTCTTTGATTAAAAATAAAAAATTTTTGGGTTGAAATGTCAACTACTACATTTTTGGTTCCGAATCCATTTTTTTAAATGAAGATTTAATTACTTGTTTGAGAGTTACTCTGTTGTTGAAAATTAAATTTTTATTATTTAAATTAAAAATTTATCTCATCAGTTGAAAAATGAGCTATTTTGTTAAAAAATTGTTTGTAACATTGGCTTAAAATTAATTTTTTCACTCAAAATTAAATTATTCCAGTTTTGAAAATTGAATTATTTTGTTGAAAATGTGTTTGTTTCTTGGTAGTAGAAAATTAATTTCTTTGCTGTTAATAAAACTAATAAATATCTAGTTAAAAAATTATCTTTTGTAGTTAACAATTTGTCTATTTTTTTAGAAAATATTTCTTCGATTTTGATTGATTTAGATTCGATATTATTTAAAAATCTTTGCTGGAAATATGGTACTTGACTGCTTCCTTAACAAGCAAATTAATCATCAAACCTTCAATTATCATTAAAATGAACTTTTTTCTCCCTAGAGTGCTAACAACTCTGTGCAAAATTAGCTTCAATTTAGATTTAGATTTAATAGATCCAGAATCTTTGCTGGAGTGATGGTACGAATTTTGATTGCTTCCTCAACAAGCCAATTACTTAATCATCAAACCCAGAATTATCATTAAAATAATTTTTCTTCACTCGAGTGTTAAAGAGTCTTTAAAAATTTATCTTTGAATTCAATTTCGAGAAGAGGAGAAGAATTTGACGATGTTGAGGTAGCAGTGGCAGTAGGAGATACCTGAGATGCGATTAGCATTTGTAAATATAATTTGTGAGTATAATTAACGATCTGCAGGTTAATTCATATAACATGGTCTGGGGCACTTCTTCTTCTTCTTCTTCTTGTGATTGTAGATTGTACTTAAAAAAAGAATTGCAAAATCAAACGATGAAAGGCTGGGTCTTGTATGATGTATCGACATGAGATGAGAAGGCGTCACCATTTTCATCCGTCATTCAGTCTGCCGATCTGTCACTATTAGATTCTTCGATTTCTATAATGTTACTACCTACCCTCGACCTAATTCGATACCTCTAATGCTTAAAGAATTTCTCTCGCTCTCTCTCTCCCCCTCTCTCTCTCTCTCTCTCTCTCAGAGTGTAATTTTAAAATCTCTTCTTTAAAATTTTTGAGTTTTTGAGTTGGCTCCTCATTTTAGATTGCAGATGCGATAAACAGCTGTTTATTAAACTCATACTTTTTGTTTAGTATATTATTAATTTTTTTCAATAGCAGATCCCATTAGGGAATTTTATGGCACATATTTATAGTCCTATAAATAAATGTGAAAACTTTACTAGTATTCGAAATTCAACGATTTTAGAGAATTTTAATAATTTTGGATCATTCAAGACTTTCAGAGAATTCAGGTATTTAATAGAGAATTCAAAGATTTCAGATAATTTCGGGATTTCAGAGAATACAAGCATATCCGGGAATTCAAGGATTTTAGTGAATTCAACAATTTCACAGAATTCAAGGATTTCCGAAAATCCAATGTTATCCGGGAATTCATGATTTTAGAGAAGTTAAGGATTTTGGATAATTCAAGATTTATAGAAAATTCAGGGATTTCTGAGAATTCAAGGATTTTAGATAATCCAATTATATCCCGGAATTTAAGGATTTTAGATAATTTAAGGATTCAAGAGAATTAAAGGATATCCGGGAATTCAAAGATTCTAGATAATTTAAGGATTTAAGAGAATTCAAGGATTTCAGAATATTCAGGAATTTCAGAAAATTCAAGGATTTCAGAGAATTAAAGGATATTCGATAATTCAATGATTTCAGGTAATTTCAGGATTTTAGAGAATTCATTAATATCCGGAAATTCAAGGATTTTAGATAATTTAAGGATTTAAGAGAACTCAAGGATTTCAGAAAATTCAGGAATATCTGAGAATTCAAGGATTTTATGTTTATTCGGGGATTTGAGAGAATTTTATGATTTTAGAAAATTCAACGATTTCAGAGAATTCAAGAATATCCGGAAATTCAAAGATTCTAGATAAACCAGGATTTTATAGAGGATTTTAGGGTTTCAGAAAATTCAGGAATTTCTGAGAATTTAAGGATATCAGAGAATCCAATTATATCCGGGAATTCAAGGATTTTAGATAATTTAAGGATTTTAGAGAATTCAACGATTTCAGAAAATTCAGGAATTTTAGAGAATTCAAGGATTTTATGTTTATTCGGGGATTTTAGAGAATTTTATGATTTTGGAAAAATCATCAATTTCAGAGAATTCAAGAATATCCGGAAATTCAAAGATTCTAGATAAACCAGGATTTTAGAAAATTCTAGGGTTTTAGAAAATTTAGGAATTTCTGAGAATTCAAGAATTTCAGAGAATCCAATTATATCGGGGAATTCAAGGATTTTAGATATTTTAAGGATTTTAGAGAATTCAAGGATTTCAGAAAATTCAGGAATTCTGAGAATTCTACGATTTCAGAGAATCCAATCATAACCGGGAATTCAAGGATTTTAGAAAATTCAAGGATTTCAGAGAATTCACTGATATCCGGTAATTCCAGGAGTTTAGATAATTTAAGGATCTTAGAGAATTCAACGATTTCAGAAAATTCAGGAATTTTAGAGAATTCAAGGATTTTAGAAAATTCTAGGGTTTTAGAAAATTTAGGAATTTCTGAGAATTCAAGAATTTCAGAGAATCCAATTATATCTGGGAATTCAAGGATTGTAGATATTTTAAGGATTTTAGAGAATTCAAAGATTTCAGAAAATCCAGGAATTTCTGAGAATTTAAGGATATCAGAGAATCCAATTATATCTGGGAATTCAAGGATTGTAGATAATTTAATGATTTTAGAGAATTCAAGGATTTCAGAAAATTCAGGAATTTTTGAGAATTCAATGATTTCTGAGAATCCAATTATATAACGGAATTTAAGGATTTTAGAGAATTTTTGGATTTTGGATAATTTAAGACTTTCAGAGAATTCTGGAATTTTATTTTTATTCGAGGATTTTAGAGAATTTTAGGATTTTAGAGAATTCAATGATATCCGGAAATTCACGGATTTTAGATAATTTAAGGATTTAAGAGAATTAGAGGATTTCAGAAAATCCAGGAATTTCTGAGAACTCAAGGATTACAGAGAATCTAATTATATCCGGGAATTTAAGGATTTTAGATAATTTAAGGATTTTAGAGAATTCAAGGATTTCAGAAAATCCAAGAATTTTTAAGAATTCAAGGATTTCACAGAATCCAATTATATCCGGGAATTCAAGGATTTCAGATAATTTAAGGATTTTAGAGAATTCAAGGATTTAAGAAAATTCAGGAATTATTGAGAATTCAAGGATTTCACAGAATCCAATTATATCCGGGAATTCAATGATATCCGGGAATGCAAGGATTTTAGAGAATTTAAAGATTTCAGAAAATCCAGGAATTTCTGAGAATTCAAGGATTTCAGAGACTCCAATTATATCCGGGAATTCAAGGATTTTAGATTATTTAAGGATTTTAGAGAATTCAAGGATTTCAGAAAATCCAGGAATTTTTGAGAATTCAAGGATTTCGGACAATCCAATTATATCCGGGAATTCAAGGATTTCACAGAATCCAATTATATCTGGGAATTCAAGGATTATAGATAATTTAAGGATTTTAGAGAATTCAAGGACATCCGGAAATTCAAGGAGTTTAGATAATTTAAGGATTTTAGAGAATTCAAGGATTTCAGAGAATCCAATTATATCCGGGAATTCAAAAATTTTAGAGAATTCAAGGATTGGAGAGAATTCAATGATATCCTGAAATGCAAGGATTTTAGATAATTCAAGAATATCCGGAAATTCAAAGATTTTAGATGATTTAAGGATGTTAGAGAATTCAAGGATTTCAAAAAATTCAGGAAATCTGAGAATTCAAGGATTTTAGAGAATTCAAAGATTTCAGAAAATTCAGGAATTTTTGAGAATTCAAGGAGTTCAGAGAATCCAATTATACCCAGGAATTTAAGGATTTTAGATAATTTAAGGATTTTAGAGAATTCAATGATATCCTGAAATGCAAGAATTTTAGATAATTTAAGGATTTTAGATAATTCAAGGATTTCAGAAAATTCAGGAAATCTGAGAATTCAAGGATTTTAGAGAATTCAAAGATTTCAGAAAATTCAGGTATTTTTGAGAATTCAAGGAGTTCAGAGAATCCAATTATACCCGGGAATTCAAGGATTTTAGATAATTTAAGGATTTTAGAGAATTTAATGATATCCTGAAATGCAAGGATTTTTGATAATTTAAGGATTTTAGATAATTCAAGGATATCCGTAAATTCAAGGATTTTAGATAATTTAAGGATTTTAAAGAATTCAAGGATTTCAGAAAATTCAGGAATTCTGAGAATTCAAGGATTTCAGAGAATCCATTTATACCCGGGGATTAAAGGATTTTAGATAATTTAAGGATTTAAGAGAATTCAAGGATATTCGGCAATTCAAGGACTTTAGATAATTAAAGAATTTTAGAGAATTCAAGGATTTCAGAAAATTCAGGAATTCTGAGAATTCAAGTATTTCAGAGAATCCAATTATATCCGGGAATTTAAGAATTTTAAAGAATTTTAGCATTTTGGATCATTCAAGACTTTTAGAGAATTCAGGGATTTTATAGAGAATTCGAGGATTTCAGAAATGTCAAAGATTTCAGAGAATGCAAGGATATCCGGGAATTCAAGAATTTTAAAGAATTCAAGGATTTCAAAAAATTCAAGGATTTCAGAGAATTCAATTAAATCCCAGAATTTAAGGATTTTAGAGAGTTTTAGGATTTTAGATAATTCAAGGCTTTCAGAGAATTCAGGGATTTTATAAAGAATTCAAGGACTTCAGATAATATAGGAATTTCAGAGAATGCAAGCATATCCGGGAATTCAAGAATTTTAGAGAATTCAAGGATATCAGAAAATTCAGTGATTTCAAAGATTTTCAGCATTTTTGATAATTTAGGCAATTCAGGGAATTCAGGATATTAAAGAAATTCAGGCATTTTAGAAGATTTCATGAAATCCATAGAATTGAGAGAATTCATTTAATTCATAGATTTTAAGGAATTCAGAGTTTTTTAGTAATTTGCAGGATTTAAAGGTTCAAGGTATTCAGAATATTTCAAAAATATTTCAAAGAATTTCAAAATATTCAAAAATTTCAGACAATTCAGAGAATTCAAGGATTTGAGAGAATTAAAGATTTGGAGAATAGAAGGATACTCGGGAATTCAAGGATTTTAGATAATTTAAGGATTTTAGAGAATCCAATTATATCCAGGAATTTAAGGATTTTAGAGAACATTAGAATTTTGGATAATTGAAGATTTTCAGAGAATTCAGGAATTTCTGAAAATTCAAGGATTTCAGAGAATCGAATATTATCCGGAAATTCAAGAATTTTAGATAATTTAAGGATTTTAGAGAATTAAACGATTTTAGAGAATTCAAGGATATACGGGAATTCAATTATTTCAGGTAATTTCAGTATTTTAGTGAATTCAAGGATTTCAGAAAATTCAGTGATTTCAGAGAGTTTCAGTATTTTTGATAATTCAAGGAATTCAGGGAATTCAGGATATTAAAGAAATTCAGGCATTTCAGATGATTTTAGGAATTCCAGAGCATTAAGAGAATTTAATTAATCCACAGATTTTCAGGAATCCAGAGTTTTTTTAATAATTCGCAGGATTTTAAGATTCAAGGTATTCAGAATATTCCAAGAAATCAGGACACTCAGATCATTCAAGAATTTAAAAACATTCAAAAATTTTAGACAATTCAGAGAATTCAAGGATTTAAGAGATATCCGGGAATTCAAGGGTTTTAAATAATTCAAGGATTTTAGAAAATTCTGGGATTTCAGATATTTTCAGGAATTCAAGATACTCAACGTTTCTTCAACATGCACGTATCAAATTGTCGTTTTCAAACTGGAAACGGAAAGATTGGGAATGAAAAGAAGTTGGGAATTTGAGATGAAGTTCAAAGAAAGCGACTTGTGCGATAGCAGATGAGTTCGTTTTCGAATGAAAAGATCCACGAAAGCATCCCTTTGCCCCGCCAGAGCAAGGGGTGTAGAAAACAAGTCTTGAGGTGTGACATGGTGAGGTGAGAGGCAAGGAAATTAGATGAGGCGAGGTGAACCGAGGCCAGCGAAGCTGAGGTCAGAGGGATACATAATCCTTCGACTCTGGTGCCCAGCACGATCCTTTTTATTCCGGATCCTGGCTGCCAGATCCAAATGATCGTGGAATTTCACGCACTATAAAGAGAAACGCTTTTCAAGTCTCTCTTCTTGCTTCCACGTAACTCGGTGGCAGGCACTTTTTACTGCCTATTCACAACCTCTCCGATACATTCATCTGATTCAATTCATTCAATCCTGTACTCTGTTTTTGTAATCTTGCTTCCTATCAGACTGGAAAAAAATTCTTTATCAAGTTTAGATGGTTAGAGGTCCATAAAGTTTGTCAATTTTTTTGTACTTTTTTTTCGAGTGGGATCAGTTGCCAATTGCCAACTTGACTGTGTGGATAAGTTAAGCTTCTTGCTTCCACGGCAGTCGCAGGCAGGAAATTTTTACTTCCGATTCACGACCATAGTTTTTTTTGCGTTTCTTTTGAGTTTGTTTGCCATTTGCCAACGTGACTATTTGGTGGAATATAAACTAAAAAATAAAGTTTGAATCCAAAAAGATACACATTTAACAAAACAGTTAAATTTTCTAACAAAAAAAGACGAATTAAAGAAAATAATGGGCTTGTATTGATCAGTTGATAATTGCCAACGTTATTGTGTGGACAACTAAAAGCTTCGACAATGAATAAGAATTAATTTAAAATGTGAAAATTTCAGACACAGCTTAAAAAATTATCTCTGAAAACATGGAATTCAGGGTAATTTTTTTAAGAAAATAGGGGAATTTCCAAAGCTTAAATAGTGACGTTGGCAACTAGCAACTGATCTACTAAAAAGACACTATTTTATTTAAATAATCTTTTTCGTCCGAAAAATTATCTGTTTTGTGGAAAATGGGATTAAAATTTCATTGTCACGTTGGCAATTGGCAACTGAACTCACACTTAAAAATTAAATTAAATAAAAAATTAATCTTCAGAGAACCAAAATTCTGCTCTTTGGTCAATATTCAACTAATTGCTTAAAAGTTCAATAATTTTTTCGATAAGTTAACTATTTTGTTAAAGATATATTTTTTGGTAAAAATTGAACTGTTTTTTGTTGAAAATTCTTTTTTCTTTTATATTGAAAATTCATCTTTTATTGCAGAAAAATCATATTTCTTGTTTGAAAATTAACTCTTAAGTTGAAAATTTAACTATTTTGTTGAAACCATTTTCTGGTCGAAAATTCTACTTCGTTTCTTTTGTTTGAAATTTACCCCACTTGGTTCCAAATGCAATTTTTTGGTTCAGAATTAATTTTGCTATTGAAAAATGTTATTTTTGGGTTAAAAATAGATTACTTTGGGTATATTAAATTTAAATTTATTTTAGTACCTACAAATTAATTTTATTTATAAGAATTTATTCCCTTATTCTTCTGAAAAAGCAGCCTTTCTGTCCTGTTTTGAGAGCTGTTTTTGAGTGCTGTTCTTCCGATATTTCAATATTTTTAATTATTCTTGATTTACTGCTAAAGATTATACTAGACCACACAATCAAGTTGGCAACTGGCTCACCAGAAACATTAAACTATTTGGGTAAACATTAGACCATTTATTCAAAAATTAAACTATTTTGGTAAAAAATTACCTTTTTGGTTGCCAAATCTTATTTTCGAGGTTGAAAATTTAATAGAATTGTTAATATTTCTTCTTTTTGGCTTTCAAATTTAACAATACTGTTGATCGAATTTTTAGCATAAAAAAATCTTCATTTTGGTTTATGAATTAAGTCACTTGGTTAAAATTTAAAAAATTGTCTTTTAAAATATATTATTTTGTTTCAGTCTTCAAAATTATCTTCTTTAATTAAAAATTTAAATTTTTTGAAAACTCGTCTTCCTGGGTAGAGAAATTATCTCCTTTCTTCAAAATTATTATTTAGATGCGAATTCAATTAAAGGGTCGAAAATTCGATTTTTTTTATTTGATTGAACTGGTTGAAAAATTATTTTATTTTTTTTGGAAAAGTAACTTTGCAACCTGAAAATTGAATTATTTCATTTTGGGATTAATATTCATTTTTATGTTGCAGAAAAGTCAACTTTCTAATTTAAAAATTGATCTGTCTTGATTAAAAATAAAATTTTTTTGTGAAAAATTCAACTATCTTTAAAAACATTCTTCTTTTTAGACGTGGAAATTTAAATGATTGTTTGTCACTGCAAAATTTTTGTTAAAAATTAATTTTATATTATTCAAAATATATCTCTTTTTGTAGACATTTTTTTTTATTCTTTTATTATTTCTCTATTTGCGATGAAATTGTCTCTGGTTTGGAAGCTAGAATTTCGGGCTGTCAAGTTGGCAATTGGTAACTGATCTCACTAGAAACGCGTAAAATTGCGGAATAAACGAGAAGTCAGACAATATTGACTAAAAATAT
>JAAAKG020043702.1:0-18820 GCA_010014905.2 Druon quercuslanigerum
ATTTCACCACAATTATCGAAACTCTCAGCAACCACAATTCCCGCTACTTTACACTTTCATACCGGAAACGGAAGTCTGTTAAGTTTTTATTTCTACAATTTATAATTACTTAGTCTTAATTTTAATATTGATTTTTCATATTTTTGGGGTTTCCGGTTGAATATACTGGAAGAGGCTTACACTCTTTTGATATTTATTTTTCATATTTTTTAAATGACTAATCTTTATTTTCTTCTTCCAGAATTATATTCTGTAAGGCCCGTTTTGATACCTGCTGGACCACGAAATACTTATACTTTCGACTACTATAATACAGATGTTCTTGTAAAGTTTGATGACCAAAACAGAGCGCGATATATAAAGCTTGCACGTAATCCTCGGCCAATTCGTCCTGGTGATCAGACAAACTACCATGTTCAAAGATTCTTGGATTTTAAAGATGGCGTAGGATATTTCTTTGTTACCACGAGGAGGGATCATCAAGGCACTGAGAGGGTTATAAAAATTGAGAATGCAGACGTATACAATTATCAAGGACGTAAGTATTTCTGCAGCTGAAAAGAGGGCCCAATTTTGGCTAAATCTAGGTAGAGACATACCAAGCCTTTTTTTCGGCTAGTGCAAGTTGATCATTTCGCACTCACTCCCTTCCATAGAAAAAAAATAAAGTGCCGCAAGAAAACCTTCTGCGTAGTTCCAGCTGCCACCGACAGATAGCGCTACCGGTCAGTTACCCCGCCAGTGATTTAAATGTCGGTAAGGCAAAGCTTGTAAAAGCGTCGCTGGTGCGATAATAGATTCTCCAAGTTCTAGAACATTCCAAAACTTTTTTCTAGGAGTTTCTATTAAAGTGAATCTATTGCTTCTGAAGTTCTTGCTAGTAAAACTATCTAGATAAACTCCGTCGTTCATAAGTGGTTAAAATTTCTGGAAAACTGAAACGAATTCGTGGTTCGCTTAAGGAGATATGTCCCTAAAATACTGGACAAAAACCTACTTCTGGGGATTCCCCGGTTTTCGGAATACAATCAAACCTCCTGGAAATATTTGCGTGATCTCTGACGATTTTCTACTGATCGCAGTATCTAGGAGGTCTGATGTATAACGTGTTGTTCCGATACTCCTTCTAGTTCTAGAAACATCGACGCATTTAATCATAATGACCACTCAATCTAATGTCTAACACTCGAATAAACGAGATCACCCCCTATTTTAATATAAGATTTAACAATCTGTGTCCAGCGGTGAACTTTGATATAAACGCTGAGAAGAAAGATAACGAATTGAGTTTAAAATAAGCTAAACTAGTTCTTAATTAAATAAATAGGTTCAAATATATCTTCACTTAGTGTCAAATTAAGTTTTTGGTTTATGCAACAAAAAAGATTGAGCTTAGTTTTATCAGGTTCATATTTTCATAATCGAAATCATCATTGATGTAGTTTTACTTTCGGGGTAATGCCCGATAGTTGGCTGAACCAGAAAATTTAAGAACCATGTCCGCATTACAGGTGGTGATTGAATCATGTTGAAATTGACCTGAACAGTTTTTTAGTGAGGGGCAATCCAAATCTTCCACGTGATTCACATTTTGAAGGTAGTGGCCCAACCATTTATTCTTTTCGAATCCTTTAACTTTGATTGCAGTAGCGCTACTTATTGTTTCTCTGATTCAAACACTCACCTCTTTATAGAGGATGCTGTCCAAAGTGAATTCCAAACCATGGTAATTGCAGGTCAAATATAAATTTTCGATGTTGTATTTAAGAGGTGGCTATTCTCAGTAGTAGCGTGTCCAAATAAAAGGACTACAGATTGAGCGTGGCCCGAAAGAGAAATTATAGCAAAATTGTTGAAGACAAACTGGTTTTATTGACTTCTTTTAGCCTTAAACGTCGACAATGGGCTCTATGTCAATGAAAACTGTACTCTGCTCCTTAAATTATCTCTATTTTGTACCTTCTCTGTCCACCACTACTAATATTACACCATCCTCTGACATAACACTTTCACTTTCATTAGTCATACCACGACTATCATCTTAAAGAATCTTCTTAACGCTACCACTAAAGAGCTTTTACAGTATCATATGTCATGTTTAAGTACACATCAGGCTGCAGCGTCAGCGGGAATATTGTCTGTATATTTCAATTTAAAACAAACTTCTACTGATGTCTGCTTGAGAAACTAATTTTGTTTCGAGCTATCAATGACAACTGCATACCTCCCATGCAGTAGTGCACGCTAATTATGGCTAAAGTTCATGTTTAAATTATTATACGGATAGCATTGTGAACTGAGAAATAACTTAATATTGGTTAAATTTCAGTAATCGCAGCGATTAGCATATCTGGCTAGTTTATCCTCTCTACCTGTCTGGAAAACTGGTATAATGTAACGTGGTTTTCGTAACTAAGTCGACGATTTCACACTCCATATATGTCTTAAGGTGGTGGAAAGCAGGGGATACTCATACAATTCCCATGAGCGAAAACTCATATTTTTCTTATATAAGGCCATTACATATGGTATCATCCTTTCTATTTTATGAGACGAGATTTTATATTGCTCTTGGCTTCCTGTCGCTTGTCGCGCTTAAACAATGGTAGAATGGCATCAAAGTATTCCTCATTACTGGTAAGAAGTTTTGTCCCTTCCGGGATGTCGAGCTGTCTTGCATTTTCCATCAAATATAATTATCCAGGGGTAAGTGGGACACAGCTTTTTATGACGCTAATGAGAACGACATTTTTGCAAGAATCAATATCAATATCATTTACCTGTACTAGCAACAGCTGTTACTTGAAGAGGCCTTGTCAGTATTTTAAACACATGCAGTGAACTTTTGGTGAATAATATAACAAATCTTTATGCTGGGCAGCAATCCGAACTTCATTATTGTTGTTCAATAATGATGAGGAATTTGACTGATATGCATGAATCTCATAGTAAGCTACAGACTCATCCAATCTCACTGGTGTTTGAATGTTTAGTATTTCTACCATTGTTTTGCAACAGAAGAAAATGATAAGTATCTTAAATGGACGCTTGAGTTTCACGTGAATCAGGAGCTAAATTACATGTGCTTGTACTGCGGATTGTAGATGTAAGCTTCAGTAGTGATATGGCACTTAACTCGTACATCATTCACTTTGAGAATAGAGACGGGTAGATCAGAATGATATGCCTCATTTTTGCACTTTATTTCCGAGTCAAAGTTAGGAATTGCATTGAATGTGAGAAATTCAAAGAGTAAAAGTGTCTAGTTCTTATGAGTAAAGTGTAACAGCCCTCAAACATGATAATTTTTTTAATATATCCAGGCACGTCCATTTTTGACTTATTACCATTGATGTTGTTTTTCTAGAAAGACTCACAGTCTTTAGAAAAACATTAGACTCTTGATTCTCCAATTAAGATCGAACTTCAACGATACGAGCTCTAAAGGTGTGAGTGCTTCAAAGGTACGAGTGCCCTGATTCCAAAGGAGTGGGCGGAATTTGTTATCCCCTACCCTTGCCCTATTTGACAGTCAGGCATGCGCAAGTTCGCTCTGCCTTGAATTCGACGTGCGCATGAGCGTTGCAGGTCCGTCTGCGTTCTCATGCATTACCCCCGAAATCAAATCGTCGCTGGAGTAGGAGCACCCTTCACTATCGTATTTTTGGAGTTTCCGATTTCCAAACTTCTCCATCTTTGGAGTTTAAGTTATTACATTTGTCAAGTTGAATATTTTCAGATAATTGCGAGCAAATCAAAGCTAAAATCTTCCCAGATACTCGCAACAACTTTTACACACTCGTTAATCAGCATCTTAGCACCTGTTCTAGAAGTTTAGCATATTTTTTTACGACAAATAGATAATTTCAGACATTTTTTGAAATAGGGTCATGATTTTAGTCCGAATTAGATTTTGAATAAAGAAGCATAACATTTATGTCGACTTGTTCCAAATTATCAAAACTCCAATTAAAAAACTGCCAGTAATTTTCGCTAAGAAACATTTCCGCCCAAAAGTAGCGATAGTGTCATATTGTTTTAATTAGTACTAAAATAGTTGCGTCTTTAAAAAATAGTGTTAGTAATGTCGTTCGTTTAAAGCCTTAAATAATAAGATTTTCGTATTTACAATTCAATATTTCTACATTGAATTAGGTAACTTGTTGATGTACTTACGTTCCCGTGCGACATACGGCAAAGTTTGGCCCAGTATTATTAGCCAACTATTAGCTGCCCTGATTTAGCCAAAATTGAGTTTCTTTAGCTTCGAAAATGGAATAAAATAAATTAATTAGTAAGAAATAAAAATTAATTTAAAATCCGATATTTTAATTTAGTTATCGTTAACTTCTCCTGCGTAAGAAATAAAGAGTCTTGAAAATTCTTGTAATTTTTGTAATTCTTAAATATTTTTAATTTAATTCATTATGTACACAGGAGAACAGATACTTAGATCCGCGCCTGTAAAATAGAGAATTTTGAGTGCTTTACTGGCCCCCACATATCAACATTGATTTGTTTACTGTTCAGTTTCGAAAATTTATCTTAAGCCTCTTTTTTAATTGCAATTTTTTCTGTTCTTACAAAGTTCCATACCCACACGTACAAGCAGCTGAGAAAGTCCACATTCCAGGCCTTCCCAGAGAAGTTAGTATATATCGTGATCAGCATGATCATATAAGTTCAATGAGATTTTCTGATAGAAATGTAATTCCATCTGATGACTCTTTACGACGACATCAAATTCGTACCGGTACGATTAGGTACGCAAACTCTAATATAAGGTTTTATCAATTAAAGTTCGGATACTGTATGGGAATCTTGTTGGAAGACTGAAGTAGTCGTTCTTCATGTTTAAAATAATCATGAAATAAAGCATTCAAACATATTAAACTGATGTTATATATTTCTCATATTTACCTATTCCTTAAGAAAAACATAATTATCTGTAAATTAATCTTACAGATGTTATAAATTCTTTTTCGTTGATTCAAGAAGTAAAATAAAAAAATAGTGCAGGTTACTGGACTAAAGCCACAGTTCGAGCCAATTCATTGCAGTGCCTAGTGGGCTGGAAAATCAGCTAAAGTGAAAAGAATGTAACATTTCTTTGGATTCATAGAAATTTTTGTATAAGGGGGTTTTTGACGTCGCTAATTTCGAATTGGTTGTCAAATTTCAGAAATTCATAATGGCAATTGTGGCAGTGCTTTTTAGAATTCGTTTTTGGGTGGTTATTTAATATGAGTCCCCTTTCCTCTCACAAATCGGAGTACTTTTGTATATCAGTCCCCTTGGCTCTCATTAATAATCTCCGTCCTCGCCAAATTCTACTTCGTCGGTCAATTCGAGTTTGCCTGATATCTCATACATGTCCGGAAGTCCAGTCAACTTTTGCTAGGTTCCTGACTAGGTTCCTGACTCTTTTACATACTGTACATTAAGAGATCGACAAAATCTAGGTGATTACGATAACGGATTGTTTCACAGTAGTATATTTTTATTCGTAGCTAAACAAATTGGGACGAACGTGGTAGCGAATAAATTTTCATTACTAACATTATAAGACGTGTTTTTAAAATTTTATCTTGCATTATGAATGGCCAGAGCTCCCATCGAATCCTTGTAAGCATATCACCCCCGTCTCTAATTTTGTAGATCTTTCGAACTGTTGAAAGTATTGCAGGAGATAATTTTTTTATACTTTAAAAGTTCTTATTGCAATGTGTTCCAATAATGAGTGTAGAGAATCCTTCGCTTTGTTGTCCGCGATTGATATCGTTGATTTTTTATCGTGTGGTGCCAAACCATGTGCACCTTATGCCTTAACTGATAAACGCATGCTAACTTAATCCTGTTTAGATAAAGAACGGCCAAGTAAAAAAGGCAATGCTTTTTCTAGCCTTGAATTCATCGCCTTTAGTTCCATATGTAATTTTTTAATTTTATGTGCTCTTTCGGGTTCACTTTAAGTTTTGAGGACTGTCGCTAAGCCATTTTCTCTAGAATGCCTTGCAGCATAACGACATGCTATTAAAATCCGCTAAGGCTTATTCTGATTCTTTTTTAGCTAATCGTTGCTGCATCTAGCCTTTTCGATCTTTTAGACTTCCACTTGGACGTAGTAGATGGCCTACCAGTTCCCAGCAAAGAGACGGTTTCATACAGATGAGATTCTTAATTTCGTTAAGTCGGGTATTGAAAACTGAGAATGCAACTACGAGCATTCTTTGCTAGATATCTTTCTTTCGTTCATTTTTAAGCTTTCTATTTGACGTAAAATCTACTTCTGAGAGCCTTGAGGAGAACCATTCAGTTATCCAAATTCTTAGCTTCTTTGTCTGCGACTTTAAGGTTAAATTGTTTTAAGTGTAATGAACTAACACGATGCGTTTTCAGAACTAAACACCTGACAAACGAATTCCAAAGAAACAAGAACAAAAACTCTGACAAGAAAAATTTTCCCGAATTTGGGTAATCTAATCCGATCCCTATTCTATCATTGTGAATGTGCAATTGTTCACGATCAACTTTCTTTGCTAATGTATTCGTCAAATGCCAATGGTGGCAAAAGGTGGCGAATAACCAAATAGTAAACATCATGATGAACGTAAAGCAATATAGAACTTCTGATATCAGGTCTTAATTCGAGTTCCTTTGGATTCAAAAATTTCCAATCCTGGTAACTCCTAAAATTCATGGGTACAAGGTGAGAGGATTGAAAAATGAGCTCATGTGCGAATTTTGTTCTCTATATCTTATTAATTTATAACCACTCTAATGAACAACAACAACAGCAGCATTTCATTTCATAAAGATTTTTGTAAAGCTTTCTTCAAAAAACAGTAATAACAAAAAAAGAGGATTTCTTTTATTTATAACGCTCTAGAATTACGAGGACTGGTTTAAATATCATGAAATTTATCAAAAAAGTTCTTTAACTCATCTGCATTATAAAAAAAGCCTTCCTTTAACAACTTTAAACTTGGTTTTTTGCCAGTTTTAATGTATTTCAGCCCATTGTGCAACGTATACTGCCATTAAAAATTGTGCGTTTATTCACGGGAATCAGATTAAAAATAGGCCAGACTAAAAAAATGCAGTTTAACCTTCTATTGAGCTACAGCAAAAATTGAATATTTTGTTTGACTTATTTTTTATCATTTTCTTTAAAACTTCATTCCTTTTTCAAATTTTTCGAATTCTTAGATGAGCTTACTAGCGCCTCCTATTTAGTGGGAAGCTCCAAAAAAAAGCTCACATGACGGAAAAAGGCCGAGGAAAAGCGCGCTGATTTAAAAAAAAGCGAACCGCAAAAAAACTTAAAAATAAAAAACCTGAAAACGTTAAAAGATAAATAAGGAAGATTAACAGAATCAATATTAATATTAGCAGAACTGTAAAAACTATATTATTCAAGTGCTAATTTCACGTATTTCAAGTATAAATAAGGCACATAAAAATGAGTCTGAAGTTGTACTAAAATGAGGTTATGAACCCAGATTCATTTGTTTTGCTTTGAAAGTAACAGTATGAAGTTCTTTTTTTCAAAATCAGAAGACCTCAAAAATGATAACATGAAAAAGCTCTAGTTTTTACAGTGAGTAATTCATACTTTAGAAAAAATGTAATCTCTTAGTTTCTAACCGATTTTAAAAGTTCTCGAAATTGAGCAAATTTCATTTAATAATAGAGGAGTCTATACCATTTTTGAATTTATCCTAACTAATGTTTTTCGTAAAAATCTATTTTTTTGATTTAAATTTCCGTTTCGAAGATGCATTTGAAAATAATTTAATTTAAAACTGCAGAGACGTACTTTTACCCAAAACTTCGAATTATTATTAAAATTATTGTATCGAATTATTATTATTCTATTATTTTGATATCCTTCGAGGCTGTCTGTTTATTGGGGACAATAGTTAAAGTATTTTTAACTTGTGGGCCTACAATTTTCTTGGCGATAGGTTGTGTAGCTCGAGCGCTAGTAATTCTCGGGGTTTAGGATGGTTTCACATATTTCACAGAGTAGTAATGTGTATTTACGAGTAGGTTTTTTTTGGTGCTGTTTGTTCATCTGATTTATGAGGAGCCGTTTCTTTGTGCCAATAATTAGGTTTTAATTTATTCATTGCAGGTTTTCTAGAGCCTTTTTAAAGCAGAATAACAGCTGTATTTATCGGGTTGGTTCTTTTATTTTTATAAAGGCAATAAACTATAGATTGAGGAGCTCTTTTGCTTGATGGGTATTTGGCAACGTTACCAGAAGAATTTCTCAGGCTTTTTTAGTGTGTCTGTTTCTTATTCGAGCAACTGACGTGACTGCGAACCCTTCCTCTTTAAGTTCAGACTAAACTGATTCCCGGAAATGCGATGGGGATATTTCGAATCACTAGTTTAATGAGCGGAGAGTATAGGAGCGGTTACTCTTGTCTAGAATAACATTAATTAGTGGCTATTTTTCTGATTTCGTATCTTTTTTAAAATTACGCTTTTGATACTCCCGATTGACGTTCACGGCGTCCTAAGACTTCCTGTGATTGAGGTGGCCGAATGTCGGCCATAGCTTATACTGTCCTAAGCGTCATCGGAAGATTAGGCCAGCTTTTGCTTTTTATTTTTCAAGGTGTCAATGGAGAAGTTGTCTTCTGTTTCGATCTTGGTTAACGCCACTTTGGTAGCACTGCTACTTTCTGCTGGGCAGGAAACTGGGTTTGAGCTCTCTGCCATTGGCGTCACATAGCGCAAAGTTGTTGATCAGTCAACTTGATGCGTCTGATAAACCAGAATATATCAATCATTCATGAGCGTGAATCGATCTCGTTTTCGTTACAAAGTTCAAAATCGAGAGCGACGTATTCTCTACAGTACAGTGTTCTCTCATAACGACGTAATTTAGCTGCCGTCGTTAGGTTCTGCACGGTCTTATAACGTCCTCTTCCCACTCTCACTTGTCCTGAAGAGTGTGCTTTATACCTAGTAAGGTCAGAAGGCGGAGTAACGTTCGCTTACCGCGTAGTATATAGATAGAAGTTTGAAAAAACTTAAAAATCATTCAATAGTTGAAAATATGAACATAACATTTTTTAAATAATATAGATTTTCAAACATTCCCAAAAAAGTACAAAAACTTTTAAAGTATTTCTAACGGTTTGAGGAGGATTTTAATTTCTGTGAATAACTAGGATAATTTAAAATAATTTTTCATAAGAAATTAATTCTATGACAAATATCTAAAAAACATTTCAAAACATTTTAAAAGGTTATTTAAATTCTCAAAATATAGCTCGTAGATTTAAAAAAAATTTTTTTATTGTTACAAGATTTTTGAAACATTTTAGGAAAAACTCAAATGTGAAGAACTTTTGTGAAAAAAATGTAATATATAATTTACAATTTAAAAATAAGTTTAAAAATTGTCAAAAGAGTTATTTTAGATTAAAAATGTATATTTTGTGTTATTTATTAATCTTTTCAGCTTGAGAATTCATTGGCCTTACACAATTTTTTTTGACTTGCCAAATCAACTATCTGGTATAACTTTTTTGTTAAAAAATTAGTTATTGAATGGAAAACCTAACTATTTGTTTAAAAATTGATCTTCCTTCGTTGATAGTTACTTTTTTAATTAAAAATTCAACTTTCTTCGAAAAATATCAATTTTTTTCTTATAGTTTTATCTATTTGGTGCAAAGCTTAGCTGTTCGATTGAAAAATCGTTTCTTTTGCTTAAAAGTGGAAGTGATTAGTTTTCCATAAATTAATTAAACAAAATAAATAGAATAAAATTTCTTCTCTATTTGCAGTTTTTTTATTTCCTAAATTTTGATTTCATTACTTATTCAGCAGTCTAGCACTATCAGCGAGAATAAATATTGGGTGCCAAACAGAGTCAAAGAATCTCGATACGAAGGACAAAGTGAAACTAATATTTATTTTGGTCTATAAATGACTAAATATAATTTAGTGAGACTCAAATTTGATACACATGAGACAATAAGATATTTTGAAACAAATTGTTACCTAAAATTTTACACTTATTGCAAACTAAAACACAAGGTTTATTTTTTTCGGATAATGTCGACAGATGTAAAACAAGTAATAATTAAACCGTCGATATCTATTCTTGATTTGTCGATAAATAACATTCTGTAAATAAAACAATGAAATTGAAAAATCTTTGAAACGGAGATTTGTAACAGAATTTGTTTTAAATAATTATAATTAGGTTAGATTCTTCAAGATTAAACACATATAATTTTGCTTAAAAGAAAGTCAAATTATTAACAGCATTCGTTTTTTACTTTTATATTCATTCGAAAGATAAGCAAAATGTATTTTCAGTATGAAAATATGTAAGACGAGATTCAAATGTTTTATCATAGTTTAAATATCAATAATTTATCATTTATTCTCAGAAATTGCGCGACAGGAGAGAAAGGACCCCACACACATTTATGGAAAATATGGTCCCGCTAAAATTGGCTAAAACTGTAGCATCATGTAGTTTATAATATCCTGATCAATGAAAGCCCTTAGACGCTGGGTCCAAAAAATGCCAGGTTTCGAGATATGAGGTACCAAATATCACTTTTCGTGGACGCAAGAAGGCGCTACGCTCAGGGATCATGCCGAACTCTCTGTTCCTTTTATATTTTGTAATTTAGGACCCCCCGAACAATAATATCCATTCCTGAATGTCGCGAAAAGGATACTTTTTCGTGGGTGTTATTCCAAAGTTAACGTTTTATGCATACTCGATCAGGGATCATGCCGAAATCTCTGTCGCTTTGATATTTTGTAGTGTGGGATCACCCAATAATAATCTCCATGTTTTGACTCCGATAAAAGGAAATAAATCAGGGTAATCAAAACAATATCAACACAATAACAGTGCACGATCCTGCCAATTAGGGCAGTACCAGAGTATTTTCCAGCCAGTTAAGGCAAGATTAAAGAATTTTCAGGTGGATAACAGCAATATTCTGGTATTTTCCAGCCAGTTAAGGCAATATTAGGATGCGATCCAGCCCGTGAAGGCCAAATCGGGAAGTGTAAACCAGTTATAAAACATTAATGTATATTTTAGTATTGAATTACGCTCTGGACAGTAAAGACAACAATGAGAATTAGTTTGCTCAAACAAGACGAGTTTTGGTATATCATTATACTGTTCCCTTTGACCCGCATCCACAATATTATTAATCATAGATCTGCTTGAGTACTTCACTGCTTGCTGATGGCGCGCGTATCCTGAATACCATAATATACCTGATACATGTGCACATGATCCGACTGTCCTGGTACCAGTTTTGCAAGTACAGTAGTACCCAAATATTTGTCCATTCTTTTGTGTTTCATGCAGCTATAGCTCTTGGTCATCGGCTGCTTAAACCAAGTTATGTTCTACATGGGATATCCATATATGATATTTCGTTGCGCGTCTAAAACAAGAATACACTCGCACTCTGATTAAACCCGTTTCATAGACAAGTTCGCCCAACTCCAAATCTTCCATTCGCTCCCTGTCAAACTTATCTTGGATGAAAGCTCCTGCTGGATTCATCTGATTAAGATAAATCCATCTGGCATTCCTCGTATGCAGGTTGTCAATTGTAACTCTATGCTGGAGGACGTTGGGTTCACGTGATTTTAGTAACATTGTTTGGGCATGGTTCATGTTCATCAGATTGCCGAAGAATTTTAAACCAGATTTTATGTGGTACGAACTATACTATCCACCTTGTCTTAGTGATCAACCTTGAGTTATTTGCTTCTCTTGTCTCAAATTGCCTTTGTCCACGAAGTAACAGAGGTGGCATTTAATGGTTAATACCAAGATTTTCAAGAAGCAGTAGGGGATCACGATAACCACGGTCCACAATGATAGTGTCATCGTTTTCAAATCATTTTCGCAGCCCATTAACATTGATTTTGAATACCAAGGCTGGCTTAATTAAGTTTCGAACTTTATGAATGCAGTATGTTTGATTGAGTACTCTTAAATTGCTAGGTTTATGGGTAAATACATAAGTTCCATCTACATAGGAAATCACTTTTGGAACTTCAGGAGTGGGATCATAAAGTTTATTTGCGAAGCCCGTTACATGTCTCGGAATATGCTGCTCTCGTGTCATAGCCGTTAACCCTATGCTGTTGGGAACAAAACGTGTTATCAAAGATCTTTTCGCAATAGAAATAAGGAGACTCAAATTTGGACAAAAAAGCGTAATCATTTAAGCATTTAACTAATACGGCGATATACCCATCGATCTTCTACAGCATCACGTACAGCATCGCAATACCTATATAAATCCCTGAACTGCTGGCGTGCTATGGGACTGATTAAATTGAACTCTTCCTCTGAAAACGTTTCTTCATTAATAAAATAAGGCTGATCAATCTTCGATAATACACGTAGGCCTGGCCAAAAATTGTATAGCTGGACACCAGAGAAGCCATGAGGCCTATTGCAAAATTCTAAACCTTGCAGTAGGACGTTTGGTATAAAGCCACTCATATCCAAATTTTCAGGGCAAGAACGAGTTGATTCTGATGCGTAATTTTTTTTTTTTTTGAACGAAGAAAGTTGTGCCTGTGGCCAACAACGTGCATAGTTGTGCCTATGGCCAACGATGTGCACAGATGGGATCGTGCACAGCTGCTCCGTGCATAATTGTTTATCACCTGCAATTGACAGGAGCTGAATAATTAGTTTGAATTAGTAGCTACGCACTTAGTAATGTTTAATCACATTCAGTTTGTGTAAGTCTGATCCGTAAAGTACCAACTAACATTTACAGTAGTTGAATTACCCCCGGGCACCTTTCTCAACTACGTCGTTAAGACATGATTCACTATTTTGAGTGAGTAATTATGCCCTTGGTAATGTAACTTCAAATTCAGTTCATGTTAGCATGATCCGTAAACCACTAATTAATTTTTTTCGTAAGGTAAACTACCCGCAGACAACCACTCAATATTACAGTCTTAGCGACACGGTTAATAGGACCTGAATAATTAGTTTGAATAAGTACGTACCTATTCGTGATGTTTAATCAGATTCAGATTGTGTTAATCCAAAAACTACCCATTTTTTCATTATTTAGACTACCCCCAGCCATACTTCTCATACTTAAGTCTTGATTATGTGGTTGATAGGACCTGTTTAATTAGATTTAATAGGTAAATGAAAGCGACCTACGATGCAACACCGGATTGTCCCCAAAAATGGTCTCTGAAAGCGTCTATAATCCCGCCCTCCTCATATTGCGTTTCCCCTTTATACATATGATTAAAAGTCAATCGATTTTTTGCAAAAAGGTTTGCTAATTCTTATCGGCTTTTGCAATAGTTCATACATGTGAAAAAACGGTGGAAACCCGCAAATAAATTAGCGGGTCACTCAATTAAAACAACAACAAATTATTTTTTCGTAAATTTCAATTTAAATATAAAAAAGAAGAATAAACTGAATGACTGAACACATAATAAAGCGAAAATATAGTTGAAATTACAAATTATGGAAAATTACAAAATTCAGTACTGACAAAGAATCAGATATTTTCCATTACAACATTCGCTCCATCGAGCCGAATTTAGTAACATCCTGCATCAATTTCGTAAGACAAGCAGCCGTTTTTATTTTGCGGCTTTTTATTGTTTTTTTATCGTTCGTCCGATTAAACTAATATTTTAAATCGAAATTAGAAAACATTTAATTATAAAGAAAAACATAAGAAATGCACCTTTACTTTTCTAAAAATTATGTAGATGACGAGATCTCCTTTTATAGTTGTACCCATACACAAAATTTGCTTCAAGATGCAGGAGAGCAACCTCCAACATGCCGCTTTCCTCCACAAGAATGAAATTTTCTACGACGATTTCGCAGCAACAGAACTCATTATATAATGGTCCCCCTGAAAAAGGCAAACCAGATTAGTTTTCAATTTGGAGGGTACAGGCACTAGACTGAGTCGAATTTCTCACCCTTTATAATGAGCACTGGATGCATCGGATCAGTCAGTTTCATCACTTCTGCGTCTTTTGGTGTTGCTTCCGGAAAAAAACTGAGTGTAAAATATTTACACGCAAAAATAAATTGTAAGAATATTCATAATGATTAAAGAAATGGAAAATATATTTACAATCACTCAGAAAATGTTCTCCTCTTCAAAAAACGTGCTGATTAATTTAAAGATCCCCAACGCCATGGGCAGCTAATTCTCTAGTGCTTTAGCAGACTGCTTCATATTTTCCAGGTCGTCAAACATTTTTCGAGCTCGTTTTGAAAAATTTTTGATCCTAAATATTTTCTCCACTACGACCGAAAGTAGACCCTCAGTATCAATGATTTTTTTAAATATTTTATTGTCAAACGTGATTGATATCCTTCCCAAATAAAATTGGCGCATGTGCAAGGAAGTGTTCTTTATTTTTCAAATGAGGCCAATTATTTTTGAAGATATCGCCTAATGTCAGTTTGGCATTTGCTGCATCTCGGTTGTTTATCATTATCTTTTGAGAAGCATACGTTAAATTTAACAAATTTTTATTCTTCTCACTGCCAGCGTTTTTTGCAGCTTCGTCTGTAAGAGTGAGTAGTCGATCCTCCTTTAATTTTTGAGTCAGAAGTGTTTCACCTTCTGGAGGTGGAGGCTCGTAGGCTCCACGTCCATAGCTATCCTCCTTCTTCTTGTGATTTAGAAATGGAAGGATCTTCTGACTCGGAGCACCGTCTTCACCATCATTCTCATCATTCGCATTCCCGGATGATCTTCGTCCTGATTTTGTTTTTATGAATCGTATCTTATCATAGATTCTTGTTTTTAAATCAGACACTCCGTCTGAATAAACGCAATCAGTAGACTCGACTTTATCAAACCAACTGCTAAGTTCGAAAGCTGTTGGAAATTTACGAACCACATTCTTTGCCATGTTTCCTGCATCGCTTGGTGTTGGGGTTCTTAAGGTTTTTATTAAATGATCTACAACGTTCCTTATAAATTGAATCTCCGTATCTGTTCAGCTCCTTTCATTTCTGAATGCACAAGGAACAAGATTTTCCCATATCACATGAGCAAGCACACTAGAGAGATGACTGGACACAACTGATGTGCTTTCCATTGCAGGATGTGAATCGTTGGTAGCTGTGTGTACTACTGTAAATTAAATAGATACAAAAATACGAATTAATAAGATGTGAACATCTTTTTGCAATTGATTCGTGTTTATACTTAGCTGTATTTATACCTTTCGTAGTTGATTCAGCAATAGAAGTGGATGGTGCGAGTCATTTTGGAACTGGTTTCCACATCTTATCTTACAACAGTATCATTAGCTTTAACTGATCCTTCTTTTCATTAAATTTTTGTTTACCTAATTCTTCCAAAATATTGTAATCTTCTATTTCTGAAACCTCTTTCTCTAGCAAAATCTATGAAACAAATACGATATGTTGAGAACAGAAATGCAAAGTATTTTTTGCACTGCTTTATCAGGTTGGTCCAAAAAATGCTCTATTTAAAAACTTAGAAAGCTTTTCGATTTTTATAAATTTTAGGTGGTATAATGAAGTTTAACCCCCCAAAGAAATTGATCGGTTGATTCTGAGTGCTGTACAAAAATTTTTTGTGCAAAAGACATAAAAAGCGATCTTGTGTAAAATATTTTAAAAATTTAGACACTTTCACACCTTTCCTGTTAACAGGCGCAAGTGAATGATTACTTGCTAATTAAATAATTGCAAATTATCTTAAACAAAAGATATGACTCTTAACATTCGTCAATTGTGTCATTAATTGCAAAAAACAAAAACTTCTCACGATTTATGGAGAAAAAAATTGTTTAAATAAATGAAAGTTGTTTTAAAGATTTGTAAATATCCTTTAGAAAAAATATTACTTTCATCCTCTGTTAATTGTTTCGTTCATTCCAGCATATAAGAACACGAAAGATAGTAACTTTTCACGATTTACAGGGGTGGATTATTTAAACTAATAGTAATTGTATAATGAATTTTCCATGTGATAGAAACTGCTATTTTGCATTTCTGGTGCATTTTCTGGGCATAATAAAAGGAGATTTTGGGCGTTATATTAAAATTTATTCCGTGTAAATTATTTCCTGAATACTCTTTAAAAGTTGATTATACTTTAATTCACAAATAGTTCATAGTAAGTACTTCTTTTTTTAAATTTTTTTAAAAATGTGTTGATATTAATTTTAAAAGCCAGGGGGCACAGGTTGACGTTGAAAAAAAAATTATGAAATTTCTTGTTTCAAAAAACATACAACTTGGCGGGTATTGTACTAAAATATAACTTAAAATTACAAAATAATTTTAATGAAAAAAATGCAAAAAAAAATAGTCATTTTTAGCTATTTTTACGTTATAAATTTTCCAGGCCATGTGTTTAAGTTCTATCATATGCTCAATAAATTTTCTTTAAGTTTTATATTAATTAATAAAACCGTTATCTAATTAGTGCCTTTCAAATTTCGAAAACATCCTATTCTTGACAACAGAAGTTTTTTCCAAATTAGCTTATCGTGTCTAAAATACGCTTATTGACTTTTTTCATGTTCTTAGAATTAATATTTTTGAGGTAGTACTTATAATCATCCAATGGAGCTCTTCTGGGAAGTAAACTTAATTATATTGAATAATAGGATGCAAAGATAGAATAAATGGCAAGAAAGAGGAGTGTAAAAGGTGCTGTATTGTAACGTAGCAGGGATGAAGAAGAAAGATGACGATTTCTGGAGGTATATCCAGTGCGACGAGGTGTTGTTCACCTGTTACGTTAACTAACCTTACCAATGCTGTAGAAAATGTAGCTTACACAATTAGAAGAATTCTTTTACAATCGGCATGATGAAAAACGAGAGTCCTTTCGTTCCTTTTCTTTCCTTTTGAGTGTGCACTCTCATTTGGTCGAGAATAAATGTCAAAACTGTATTTAATTTCCGTTTTGTTTCTTGCGTATGTATATTACTACGACGAGTGCGAGAGCTGTCAAAAACAACAAGGCGCAGTATGCACGACTGCGTAGGCAGGGTTGGCTAGGGGGAAAAACTTAATGCCGGGATAGCTCTAACCACTACCTACGACAAGACAGATAGAGAGGACGAATCCAAGAGTTCAGGTGTCTCACTCTACAAGCAAAGACTAAGGAACTACCCTAGGAACATCACCATGGGAATTCGCAAGTTGGAGTCCCAACCACATGACCTTTGAGAGAGAGAGAGAGAGAGAAAGAACGATAGTCACCAGTTTTGTCTGTCTTTCTTCGCTCCAGGCACTCGAGATGAAACTACACAAATGAACTGGTGAAGGGTTGGGTATCTTTCGGTTCTTTTCCAGCATAAGTTGACAAAAGCTCATTCCTATCGACATCGCTGACTTTTCAGCAATGTCAGAAGTTAATAAAATAATAACAGTGGGCCAAGTGGAAAGTGCGCCATCACGTAGGTGGTTTAAGTACCGAGATAACGCTAGACCGCATTGCTCCTGCTCAAAGTGTCGAAAATCTTTACTATGATTTAATTCCTGTTATCAATCTGTCGTTAGGATGAACTTGCAGACTTCCGGTAGCCATATTGGATATAAACATTCCCGCGGATTCGTGCTGGGTGTATAAACGTTTGACGCATAAGATTTGCGTTGCTATTTGTCAATTGGAGCGACAAGGTGCAGACACCCCTTCCGGCAGCATCTACAGAGCGTGGAATTAGGTCACTCTCGTTCTTCATGCCAAGCCATATGGATAAGTTAAAAAAGAAATTGATAAAAATTGTCTACGAGCATTGTTTAAGCTAAAGGAAAAATTCTTTATTAAAAGTAATGATGGATTTCAAGCAAGCTCAATATGTGTCAAGAGTTAAGGTCACCAAATTTTGTTAATCTCGGCGAATGACTGGGGCGGGATTTATAACGCACTAATGACAAAGAAATAAAGAAATGCCGCCAAAGTGATTCGCCGTTTCTAAGTGCTCCCTGTGCGGGTTGAGATTTTCTCCGTTTGCTTTTACTTTTTCTTTGGTTAAGAAACGGTTTCCCTCCCTCCGGCAACTGTATTTGCGTATTTTAAATCGTTGTAATCCGTAATTTGTCGGTGTTCTCTTTTTTATTTTCTATGTACTTCCTTCTCGGTATAATTCTTCCGCGCTTCGGCGATCGCGGAATGGCGAACGAATTGCGTTACGGCAGACTTGGCTTTCTCAAGACGTCCTTTCTAACCTAAAAATTCGACACGTGCTTCCGGACCAAAAAGTGATTTTCTTAGCTTATTTGTAATGATAACTTGTCGCTTAAATTTCGATTTTGAGCGTGGTTGACGAATTTGGTTTGTGAATAAGTAAGAGGGCTCAATCACGTGCTGGTAAAATGGCAAGATTGGGGCGGTTTGGCCATGAAGTTTGTTGTTACTTTCATTAGATTCGGTAATAGGTTTAGGGATTAAATCATTTTATAGGACCATCTTAAAAATTGTTAACTCTGCCGTAAGAACCTTCTTTGTTAACGTTTTCCGTATGTATACCCTATATACCCTGGCGAACCGAATGAACGGAACGGCTACTCTATAGCGTAGCCATATAGTAGCCACATAGTAGCCCTTTTGTAGCATGCTATAAAAACTCAAAAAAAACAGCAAAATCAATTATTAATTAGTTGACATTCGGATTCTACGTTAAATTTCCTATTAAAACGACACGGAGTAATCGCAATAGTTTTTTTGCAGGGTTAAAAAGTTGAAAAAAATATAATATCTGTCATTTACATGGGCCGAAGGTGGCTTCATGCGCAACATCTTTA
>JAAAKG020043713.1:0-18820 GCA_010014905.2 Druon quercuslanigerum
TGGTTAAAAAATAGACAGATTGGTTATAAATATTTTTTTCTGCTGAAAGTTCAAATAGTTTGTTAACATTTTTTTAGTAGCATTTCATTTAGTGTAGGTGAAAATTACACCATTTTGTTTTAAGTTGGTTTTTATTTTATGGAAATATGTTTTTACACTTAAATTTTGTAGCTTTCGTTTCAGTCGTGAAAAATAACATTGAGAATAAAAAAATCAAATTTTTGTATAAGCTCCACATCAATCTCGGATGCGCATTTTTGGTTCAATTTGTAAAAAATAACATTGCAAATAACAAAATAATAAACATATAAGTTTTACATTTTCATGAAAGAAAATATTATATTTGTTAAAAATTTGACCCCCACCACTGTTTTTGTTAAAAGGTCGACGTTTTGAGACCTTCTGTGTACCGGTAAATTTTAAGCCTCTTGGCATACGAACTTTCAAACCAAATATGGATTTTAATTATAAATCTTTATCATCCATATTTTGCATGAGGTTATTTATTAAAAATAAATCTCTTTTCTATCTTAAATTAAAATTTGCAATATTTGATTCCATAAAAAAGAGCCGCAAATGTGTACGTTATGAATTAAACCAATTATCGAGCGCGAAGCGCTAGTGTCTTAATTAGACTGTTTTTCTTAAGTTCATTTTATATAAAACTAAAGTAACTAAACCAAAAGCATGTCAGGCCGATTAATAATATTACTCATCCTTTTTAAAAATGAGTGATAATAACCTATTATTTCTTTTTTTTAAATATGAAATATTGAGCGTGAAGCGGGAGTATTATATTGAAAACTTGTTACTCAAGATCAATAATGCTTCAAGAAAATAAGGTTACATATGGCCATGTTGGCAAGATTTTAAATACACAATCGGTCGCCAACCGGGCTGAACTTTCAGCCAGATTGGCGACCGGTTGGTTCTTTTTTGACACGTTTTACATCAGCGCTAGCGTAAAAATTTTGGTGGAACAACAATATACATATCGTTCAACGCGAGAGACTTTAAGCTTTCACGTCAACCTGACTAGAATTTTTTGAGAATTTTTTTTAACGAGTAGTGAGCGTTCAATGTGAGGGTCGCGTACTTTTGACGCCAACTTTATTTATAGTGCCGTACGTGTGAGGACGTGTTAAAAACATTGGCAAGTACATTGGTGCGGATAGCAAATTATCGGACTTGTACTGTAATAGTAAGATACCTAATTAAAAAAAGTAAAAATTTTACCGAAAAAAATAAGACCTCAATAAATCATGGATATCATGTAGTGAACTATTTTCCGATCGTTTCTGTAAATTCAAAAATATCACAGAAAACAAAATTTTACACTTTTTTATTTTAATCATAGGATAATTTTATAACAAACTTAAAAAAATAATTTAAGTTCAAATTACCTTCTATTAAAATTTCGGCCTTATCTGTGGGCCTTCATCAGAAGAAGCAACTGTTAGCGGGACGTCAAAATTAAAAAATTCGTAGTAAGCCGCTTCATTGTTAAAGTAAAAAGTAATTGGGAAACTATAGAAATAAAAAAGTTTCCTAATATAAACTAAGGAGTTTATATTTTTTCGGTTAAAAATATTGTATCAACAGTTAAAAAATTGGTGTGGCGTAAACAGCAATAAAATAAGGGCAAAGATAGTTTTTATCATAGATGGAAAAATAAATCAATTCCAAATGAAGTGCACGCCAAATAAATTGGAAATTCAAATTAGTTGATGATGCTTTTATAAAATTGATACAGATTAGAACTTTATGTTTTTAAATTAAAGATACAGTTATATATTTGTCAATAAACCTTTATTACTAATAAAATGTATAATTTTAATGTTTCTAATACACATTTGCTTGTTCCAGTGGATATTTTATCTATGTTTGATAACATTCTTCTAGATTTAGTTTTGGACCTTATAAAAGAAAAGTTACAACTGTAAATAATTCAACTAAAATTTTAAAGTCCGAGAGTTGAACAGCTGTCTGAACGTTTTTTAATCATACTTTTTTTCATTGAATAAAAAATTTTATAAAGAAATTAAAAAAGAATTTCTACAGCTGATTTTGGAAATAGAAAATAACCATACTTAACATTTTTTAGAACTGTCTATCACAGAAACTGCAAATTGAAATGTAATCACTAATTGGTTTAGAATACCGTCATTGTTGAATTTTTAATTGACATCCATATTCAACGAAGTGACATCAATTTCAGAAAAGCAGACTCAAACCAATTAAAAATTACTTTGCAACACAATAATTATCCACTACTTTTAATTAAAAGTGTCATTAATTAACTGATAATATTTTAAATATTGTTAATGTATTAAAACTTAAATAAAACAAATAAAAAATAAAACGTAGAATTAGCAACTTGGAAAAATTCTCAATTAGTTTAAATTGACAATGTATTTGGCACGCTTTTCGTTTGGAATTGATGTGGAATATCTATAACTACAACTTTGTCTGTGCTTATATTCATTTATTTGTTGTTTAAGTGACCGATTTGATAGCTGTTTTTACAATATTTTTAACTGCAAGAATGTAAACTTCTTTGAGAATATTAAGAAACTGTTGCTATTCATGCAGTTTCCCAATAATTTTTTACTTGAACAATGAACTTTGACAATGAACAATGAATTTTTAAATTTTGACGTTTTTCTTTTATGTATACCACGATTGACTCCTAATATTACATCAAAGCTCTGATAAAGACCCACATATGATATGAAAGAATGTTTCACTTTCTCATTTGGATCTATTGACTCAGTTTTTATTCAAGCAAAATAACAAAAGGCGTAATTTGTTTTAAACAAAACACAAGAAAATTAATATTTCCTTCTCGTAACTGGTCGTAAAACATCTAAAAGAATATTTTCTAAAGTCTCAAGGAAGAAAACAAATTCTTCGAGTAGCAGCGTGGTCAATAATCGGAAAAAGTTTGTCAAAATTAGCCAAATTATTTTTTTTTGTAAGGGTTTATCACGTCTTGTATAAATGTTTCGTGGAGTTAATGCTCCACGCTTGGCGAAATATTTTCATGAATTCCAAGAGTTCCAAGAGTTCCTCAAAGAGTGCTTCTAAGAATTTTAGCTCCTCGATATTTTCTCTACATTTTGGTCAATGACCAGGAGGAAAATATTTGATGTCGTAAAATCCGAATCACCTCAAAGCCAAAAGTAATGATTAGGAATGACGGAAAAAAATGTTTTTGAAAAGCTGGGTATCCTTTACGATACGTGAGCCGTCGTAAACAGAAATATCAAAGTATTGCTAATTAAAATTTGAAAAAATCGCAGGTTGCTAGACGGAAGGAGAGTACGTTTGTTAAAAAATATGATTGGATTAGTGCTGACTTATCTTTCCTTAAAAATGATCCAGAAATGTGTTGAGAAGCTAAGAGAAGATCTAGCCGACATTCTTCTGAATTACAAGAGTCAAGTGATAGGACCAAACTAAGAAAACATTTGTCTAAATATATCTAAGATAAGTTTCTTTAAAGTACAGTGCTGCATCACTGATTCAGGGGAACTATTACCCCGAACAGACCGAGCCATTTAACCAGCAGTATAGTCCAGCCGTTCTTTCCACGCAGCAGTTGCGGCAAAGTTCAGCGCCTGAACAGTTGAGAGAAATATAGCACTCACATTTGAAAGCGACTGACCTTCGTAAGTTTAGGGTAATCTTACAAACCTTACAATGCTATAACTGAAAAATAAGACAACAATGTTTTAAAATAAAGCGATCATTTTATTGTCTGGTTTGTGTGAGTCCGGTAAGAAATCCCCTAGGTAGAAAAGTGTGGCTGTCAAATGGACTAAAGAATGAAATCCTTGTTATAAACAATACATTTAGATTTTATTATTAGTTCCAATAGAAAATTTTATATGTCGTTTTGATTCAACTTTAAATATCAAATAATTTGACGAAATAGAGCGTAAGCGACCCACTGGGACGTGATAAGCCTCTTCTGGGGTCAATAACTCATACATCCCGGTTCGCATGTTTACTCTTACCCGAGGTTTACCTTTTGTATGATTCAGATACAATCCAAAAAAGCTCGTAAGAGTCTCCAATATTGCATAGACATCACCATTGGATGTGAATATAACAATTTGTTCATTGACTGGCGCAGGCACATATCTAGCCGTAGATGGTATTTTTATTTTAACTGGAGTATTCCGAGGAAAAGTGTATCTTCCAAATCGAAATTCCCGGTCCCTATTCCATACAGAATGAAGCCTAATAAATTCCATTTCTTCAAGTTCATATCCAAGTCCGTTAGTTGAAGGCAGCCTTGTAGGTGGAACAATAAACCTGTCAGGAAGATACGTGGCAAGAGGATTCTCTGAAGGAAGATTCTCGGCGGGGAGGGACCTGGATGTGGACCTCTCAGAAGGAGACCTAGATCTGGACCTCTCAGGAGGAGGGGACGTTGGAGGAGAACGATTTAGGTCAAAGAATTCCCTGTTAGG
Source organism: Druon quercuslanigerum (assembly GCA_010014905.2). Classification (NCBI taxonomy): domain Eukaryota; kingdom Metazoa; phylum Arthropoda; class Insecta; order Hymenoptera; family Cynipidae; genus Druon; species Druon quercuslanigerum. The sequence goes on from JAAAKG020043713.1 coordinate 4,479, forward strand.
TAAGGACTGCAAACTTACCCCTGTAACAAGAAATCCAGGATTACTATTATTTTTTTATTGATGCAGAAAGCCATAATGGTATTTCGGAAAATTTAACCAAATTGCAGAATGAGTCATATAAGCATATATAGACTGTGTATCATAGAATGAGTAATACTTTCAGAGGACCTACTAAAAAAACATGAATTTAGAGCAATATATGTAAATCTTGCAGCTATGTTATTAGTGATACTTCTTTATTATTAGTTGGTAGAACAATGCCATTAGTTGCAGTTACTATTTAGTTAGCACCAGCAAGTAAGTAAATGGTCGTCCCATCTAACAAAATAGGTGTACCATATCTTAAAACCAGAATAGTTTGCCTAACTAAGTATTTTTTCAGTTCATTGGACCCATTTTTTCTTTTTACAATCGGATTTGCAATCAGCGATCCGAAAACCCCATTATACCAATTTTCAAAAAAATCAATAGTTTATATAGCATACTCGCGCTCCATATTGTATTCGCCATTTTGTTTTCAGAATTTTTAACATTAGATACGTGATTAGAGCCCTCGAAAACTCCCTTATACCATTTTTAAAAAAAATTGTAAATTTGTTTGGCATACCCGTCCGCCATATTGTATCCGCCATTTTATGAACATTTTATAATTTTGACCACCTTTTTGCAATTTTTGACCACTGCCAGTAGGGCGAACTGGGATAATTTCAACACCTGCATATTAAGTGAAAAAAGGTTGTATTTTCTTAATGGGATCTATAAATTCAGATCGCATTCAGTAACAAAAACAAGAAGAGCAGAAAAGTATATGTTTGTTTAAAAATTATTCATTTTCATTTCCTGAATTATTCAACATAAATAAGTATTTTCTTTTTTAATTTTTAATGTAAGATATAATATGCGTCAATCTTTCCCCCTGTATCACAAATTGCCACGTATACGTGTTAACCCCTCCTTTCCAGTGCCACATCAGCCTTCTTCTAACGGATGTTACTTGAAAAGAGCAATGATAGCTTATTTTGAACGTTAGCTCTAAATTTGAAAAATTGTATTTCTGGGAATATTTAATATTTTAGATGTACGTTAGGCTTTATATTATGACAAGTAGTCTTACCACAAAAAAACAGAAAAACCGTGGTTGTTAGGATGAGCGTGCTTACACGCATCTTCATCGTATTAGGAAGAGTTCCTAAATGATCAGTCAGCATCAGCCACATAGCCTCCAGAAATATGAAAATTTTTCAATAGGCGAAAACTACATGGAAGAAGTATTACAATATCTTTCAAGGTTCCACGAACTTTGAATAGTTTCAACAATATTTTATATGCCTTCTAGGCTGTTCGTCTGTAAATAAAATATGTAGGCTATTAAACTTATATAACTACTATTATCAGTACAATCGGCTGTGAAATAAAGATTCTGGATGCGTAACAATTTTTATCATTTTCAATATATGTGATCCCAATTTTTTTTAAATGTTATGCATTGAATTTGTTTTTATTCGTTAGACTGAAAAGGAAATTTATTTTCTGAAAGCATGATTGACCTTTAGTAACAAATTCTCAAAACAATGCTCGCGCTTCGCGCTCTAAATTTCATATTTAAAAAAGATGAAATAATAGGTTATTATTACTCATTTTAAAAAAGGATGAGTAATAATAATAATAACCGGCATGACATGCTTTTGGTTTAGTTACTTTAGTTTGATATAAAAAGAAGAACTAATTTACATAAGATTCTATCGACCTTCATGAAAACATTCTCTTCAAGACCCTAGCGTATGGCGCTGGATAATTCAGAATGAATTCATTTTGAAGCTCTTTTTTGAGGAATCAAATGTTGTTGATTTTAATTTAAGATCGAAAAGAGATTAATTTTTAATAAAATTCATTATCCAAAATATAGATGAAAAACATTGACACATTGAGTGTCACAAAACATAGACCTTTTAACAAAAACAGTGGTGGGTTGTCAAATTTTACACAAATCTAATATCTTTTTTCATAAAAATGTAAAAACTATTAGTTTCTTATTTGTTCATTTTAAATGTTATTATTTACAATTTTAACCAAAAATGCGCATCAAAGCATGAAATGGTTAAGAAAGTTTGTAAATATAATGCAAGCGAAAAATTTTATTGTTTAAAAGTTTATTGTAGCTGCTGCCGTTTTCCCTAAAAGGTATATTTTATTACCATCTTATTGTTATAACAAAAGTGTAAAATATATTTGTCGACTTGGTATGAACGCACAATTTTTGTTTATTCATCAATTCTCGTACCTAACATCGCTTCTCCAAAAATTTAACCTTTTATTCGCAATGTTATTCAACATCATCAACATTACACGTACAATATAATAATTAAATTTACGGTTAACAAATAGTTGTAATTAAAATAATTTTAAACAAAATCGTTAACCAAGTAGAAAGTTTTTGAATAAAAAATATGTTATCCTAAAAATTAATTATTAATACAAAAAAAATGGTTTAAACAATAATAAAATTTTCAACATGTTCAACAATAGAGATAAACTTTCAGTTTTCCTGATGTATCTACAATAGAAAAATACTACTTTTAGTCAAGAAAGTAATTTTTAATCCAACAAAAGTCTATTTTTAAATCAAGAAAGATAAAAACAAAGGAAAATGGAATGTTTTTTATTCTTAAATAAAAAAATATTTTAATATCTAGTAGAAAACAGTGGAATTAACCTAGAAAGAAAATATCTTAAACATGAGTTAATACACATCTACAATAGAGTTATAGAATAAAAATAGAGATTTTCTTTAAACGTTAATTTTACTTTTTACTGCAAATATTTCCATTTCAGAACATTTTTAAAAAAAATTTGGATTGTGCAAAAAAATAGAGTTACTGTACCAAAAATGTACTATCGGTAAAAGTCGAGTCTCACTTGTCGGGAATTTTTAAGTAGAATAAAAAATTTAAATTTTGTTTTTCTTTTTGCAATTGCAAAGATAATTCACTTATTCTTAGAATCTAAAACGTCCTTGAAAAGAAACACTCTCAAACTTTCAAAAAAATTTATAACTAGAGAGAAAATTGTTATTAGAACATCTTGCGAAAAATTTTGTATGCATACATCCGGCAACATATGTGTTCTATAAAGCGAGAAAGTGTTTTACTGTACTTATATTATTATTTGGCGCTACGTAATGCGTCATTCTTGTATGTGTTTAACAAGATACAACATAACAAGATATGGAAATAATTTAATAAATAATTATTTTACTTAAAAAACTATTTACGAAGTAAGAAATGTTAATATACAATTACTAAAAGAGAAACACAAGTTGCTTTTTTTATTCTAATTTGATAGTCCCGCCAAAACAGATGCGACTTTTACCGAAAGTGCATTTTTTACAGTGCAGGTTTGAGTAGACTTCCTGCTCAATTCACGCCACTGAACAGTGGTAATAAAATTACTTTTTTCGTACGTTATTTTTAACCAAAAAAGTCATTCCTTACGCAGTGTGTGTTGCTGCGATACTTTCATCTCATTTTATAGCAGTTACCCGATTCTTTTCAAAAAACCAGATAATAAGTGCAAATACCACCACCTTGAAATCCCTTTCAGGGTCTAGTACATTTTCAAATTGCATTTTTTAAACTTCAAAATCGAATCATTGTCGGCCGTCAAGAGCCACAATACAGAATCAAATATTTAAATTTATCATTTAAAATTTCGAAGCCTTTGTGATACCATGCAACCCTAAGAAACCCTAGGAGAGAAGAAATAAAGATTCTCTTTTCATACAAAGTTTCACACAAAAAAATCGACTTATTTATCCAGTAAATATTGTCTCAATACAATTTAGAAATACTTAAGTTTAGTGATAATACACTAAAATATTTCTCTAGACTCTTAGGTCTATCTCGCTTTTTCAAATAACATAAAATCTCAAAATATCGTTAAAGTGCACGCTAGCAACTCTCTAGAGTATTCTATTCGCCACGCAAAGTACATATTGTTGAGTATGTTTAGGCAAAACGTAGAATGTATCTTAGCTTGGTCGTCAGAGTGAAACTCTTAGCTCGTTCTCTATACAAACACTTTAGCTCTTTGAGACGTTAAATTTAACTGGCGTTCAAGCTCAACAGACTAACAATTTAGACAACTCTAGGTAATGCTGACGAATCAGTCTCGACATTGTATTCATGTAAGATCACTCGATCAGTCTCCGACTGGAAAGGTTAGTTACAATAAAAAAAAATGGCTCAACGTTCATCCCAGTTGGCGACCGGTTATGTCTTTAAAATCTTGCCAACCTAGAAAAATGTTTTTAAACAATCTTACATTTTTTTCAGTATTTTAACTGACCTCTCCAATCGACGATTGATCGAGTGATTTTACAACTAAAGTGAATGCAGAATCCTTCGGCGAGGATACAAACGTGCCCAAAAATTCTCTATTGACGAGAGAGGATGCCCTTATTCGGTACGCTCACATCAAAGCTGAATGGTATAACCACCATTCCATAGGTCATGTGTACAATTAGATTCCACTAATGGCGCCTACTAAGAGTACAACTTCTAGTCCTCCGCTCAATATAAACCTGGAACTGCTTCGTTCGCGAGCGAGTCTTCCAATGCCGCTTCAGTCTTAGCATCTCCTTTTTAAAAGAGGACTTTCCATGAACACCCCCGCGGCACGTCAAAAGTAACTCTCTCGTGAATGCGCTTCAAGCGACGCCTGGATGCTGGGCCTTAGAGAACGCTTGGTATGTAGGGTTGCTAGTCGCAAAGGGAGATAAAGATTTATCTTACAATATAATACCTGCATTTTCAGAAAAATTCTTAAATTTCGAAATAAAAACAATTTATTTCTAACGACCAATAATTTTTTATTTCTAACTTTGAAAAATTAATTAGAAAAAAAGTCTAATTCTCTACATAATAGGAGAACTCTTAATCAAGAGAAATGAATTTTGTTCCAAAAATATTCCGATAACTTTAGAACTTCGGGGCTGTAGGGACAAAAAATTTCAGGAATTTCGGACTAATCGGATGTCCTCTCTAGTAGCACGATATTAGCTGCGCGCATGAGTAAATCACAGGCGCCAATTATGAGAGAAATAGTAAGCGAGGTCAGCATCTGGATGTGCTCTTCGGATTAATGCAGCATGCACTAAAAATAGTAGATTCTTGGTGCAAGAAGACTGGACTATTAGTTAATCCAGGCAAAACGGACACAGTTGAATTCACCAGAAAGTATAAGTGAAGACCGACGAGTACACTTAAGCTGGCAGGAAAACTACTGAAAATTAAAGGTAAAGCCAAATATCTAGGAGTTATCCTACATAAGAAGATACCATGCAACGAGAACCTGAAAAACAATTGCAAGAAGCTAGTATCAACTTTCTATCTCTGTAGGAGAACGATAGGGAAAAACAGGGTCTGGAAGCCGGAGACACTTATGTGGATCTACACAGCGATCCTGTGACCCATACTTACCTCTGCAATGGTGGTCTGGTGGAGCAGGGTCGAACTGTACACAGTGAAGGCTTGACTGGAAAGGATAAGGGGACTGATTCTGAGAGGCATCACGAGTGCCTCGAAGTCGAGGCCCACGATGACTCTGGGGGCCTAATTTTATCGGCCATTTTATGAATATTTTATAATTTTGGGCAACTTTTTCCTGTATTTGAACATTGCATGTAGGACCAAGTTGCATAATTCCTACACGGTAACTTTTGAATAAATGTGTTTGGCTCTTCTTATTGGTTTCTATTAACTGAGTTCACATTTATCCACAAAAACAAAAACCGAGGTTGAAGTATACGATCCCTGAAAATGTTTCATTATCTTAAATAATAAAAAAAATATATGTCGATTGTAATATTCGAATTGTAATTGTTGGAACATGTAACGTGTTAGATTTACGTTAAGACTTATATTATGTTGATTTCTCTTAACACCAAAAAAGCAGGAAAACCGCGATTAGGAAGTTTTCCACATTAATAAGTGAGAAAGATTGAATATATCAATCACTGCTACATAAACTAGTTACTAGCAGTTATCATTAGAAGAGCTTTTAAGATATTTAACAAAGTTTAATGGCCCTTGTATACAATTTTCATGTCAATAAAATATTTAAGTTCTTTATTTTATTTATTAGTTATTTTCAGTACAATTGACTGCGCAATACAAATTCTGAAAGCGTAATAATTGTCATCAGTTTTAATAAATGTAATCTTAACTTTTTTATAATTTGTATGCATATCGACATGGAATCGGGTAGAATTCATAACAAAATGAAATTTTTTTATGGTGACATTTAAATGTCCCACAGAAGATGTTCTTCAACCAAACAGTGCAAATTGAACAAAAAAAATGCATTTACCAAATCCTTATATGTTTAGTCAAATAAACAAAAATTTCGACGAGCCAGTTGAATAGGAAAAGAAGAAAAAACTTTAAAGCCTGTGATAAATAAATAGGAATTTTGACGCATTTTTATTGATTTTTAAATATATATTTGCTTAGATATAAATAAATATATATTAATACAGATTTAAATATTTGAACGATAGATTATTACCTGAGAAATCTTAAAATCTTAATACTATAAATGTGGCAGTATCAATCGAATTCTTATAGAGATTGCTAAGATTTATTTGAGAGAGCTTGAAGTGCCTATATTTCCAAATCTTCTCGTTATCAGGACTCTTCAGAAGAAATTAGACTCGTTAAGGCTCGTCAGCATTCGTATAAAGTCGCCCGTTAGTTCGACTGATCACAATTATCATGCCCATTAAACAGTAAGCAGCGCCACTTTCGTTTAGTAGAACGGCTCAACTGATTCGGGAGAACCATTACCCCGAACAGTTTGAGCCATTTAACCAGCAGTATAGTCGAGCCGTTCTTACCACGCCGCGATTGGAGCAATGTTCCGCCCCTGCGCAGTTGAGATAAATATAGCACTCACATTTTGGAGCGACTGAACTTCACAAGTGTAGGGTAATCAGTGCCCCTCTTCTCGAGCAGGCGCTACACCAAACCGAAGTGCAATAACTCTCTAAGCGCTACCGCGCTGGTTTAACCCAACTTCTTCGCGTGAAGATTTCTAAGAGAACCAAGAGTTTCTCAATGATTGCTCCTAAGATTTTCAGCGACACTCATAAAACATTTAAAAGTTGTCAATATTTTATGAAACCTTATGATCCTATAACTAAAAAAATAAGAAAACAATATTTTTAAATAAATCGATGATTTAATTGCATGCTTTGTGTGAGACTGGCCAGAAATCTACCAGCGTGAAAAGAGTGGCTGACTAATGGACTAAAGAATGAAATCCTTGTGAAAAAATACACTCACATTTTATTATTGTTTTCAATTAAAAGTTATTTATATCGTTTGGACTTTACTTTGTATATAACATAATTTGACGAAACCGAGAGTAAGCGACCCACTGGGACGTGATCAGCTTCTTCTTCGGTCAATAACTCAAACATACTGGTTCGCATGTTTATTCTTACCCGCGGTTTAGAGCTTTCATAACTCATATACAGTCCAAAAAAAGTCGTGGTAGTCTCCAATATTGCGTAGACGTCACCATTGGATGTAAATATAACAATTTGTTCATTGAGTGGCGCAGGCACATATCTAGACGTAGTTGGTATTTTTATTTTAACTGAAGTATTCCGAGGAAAAGTGTATCTTCCAAATTGGAATTCCCGATTTCTATTCCGTAAAGAGTAAAGCTGAATAAATTCCATTTCTCCAAGTTCATATCCACGCTCGTTATTTGAAGGCAGCCTTGTAGGTGGAACAATAATCCTGTCAGGAAGATACGTGACAAGAAGATTCTCTAAAGAAGGATTCTCGGCGGGGAGGGACCTGGATGTTGACCTCTCGGAAGGAGACCTGGATCTGGACCTCTCAGGAGGGTGAGACGTTGGAGGAGAACGATTTAGGTTAAAGAGTTCCCTGTCAGGTGAGGACTCAAAACTCACCCCTGTAACAAGGAATAGAGGATTACTATTATTCTTTTAATTCGTGCAGAGAGCCATAACGGTATTTCGAAAAATTTGACCAAATTGCAGAATGAGTCATATAAGCAGAGATAGAATTTGTATCATAGAATAAGCAATATTTTCAGAGGACCTACCAAAAAACATGAACTCAGAGTAAAATACATAAATCTTATAGCAGAATTGTTGAACTTTTAATTAAAAGATATAATATCCAACTAAAAAAAAATTTTGGAATTTTTTGCTGAAGATATTAATATGATAATTTTAAATCAAAAGAGATGAATTTTATACTAAAAATAAAAAAAAAATAGTCAATGTTTAATAAGAATGAATAAATTTGCAATGAAAGGAAGTTGTACTTTATCGTTCGGTTCTATTAACTCAGTTTGCTCTTCATCCAAAGAACTAAAGAACCTCAAGAAATCTACGTGTATAGTTCATCACCTTATAGGACCTTTCTGGAAGTCCGCCATATACTAAAAAATAATTAGTTGACCCCCCTATTTAGCTTGTAAGGTATGGAACTGCTATTTTATTAGTGATACTTCTTTTTTATTAGTTGGTAGAACAATGCTATTAGTTGCATTCACTATTTAGTTAGCACCAGTAAGTAAGTAAATGGTCGTCCCAACTAAAAAAATAGGTGTACCATATCTTGCAATCAGAATACTTGGTCCACCTAACTATTTATTTAGTTAATTGGATACTTTTTTTCTTTTTACAATCGGATTTGCAATCAGCGATCTGAAAACCGTATTATACCAATTTTGAAAAAAATCAATAGTTTATGTAGCATACTCGCGCTTCATATTGTATCCGCCATTTTTTAAAGAATTTTTGACACCAGATTCGTCATTAGTATCTGCGAAAACTCCCTTATACCATTTTATAAAAAAATGGTTAATATATTTGGCATACCCGTATCCATCTTATGAATGTATCTTATGTTGTATCTGCCATCTTATGAACATTTTATAATCTTGATCACCTTTGGACAATTTTTTACCACTGCGAATAGGGCAAACATGGATAATTTCTACAGACGAATGTTAAGTGAAAACAGATTGTATTTTCTTAATGGAATCTATTAGTTTAGTTCGCATTCAGTGAGAAAAACAAGAAGAAGAGTAAAGTATATGTTTCTTTAAAAATGATTCATTTTCATTTCTTCAATTATTTAACATAAATAAATATTTTTATTTTAATTTTCTATGTAGGATATCATAATATGCGTTAATGGTTCCCCCTGTATCAAAAATTTCCACGGATACCTGTTTATCCCCGCCCCCTTTCAGAGCCACATCAGCTATTATCTAACATATGTTACTTAAAAAGAGCAATTCTAGCTTATTTAAAACGTTAGCTTTAATTTTTAAAAATTTTTACTCTGGAAATATTAAATATTTTAGATATACGTTAAAATTTATATTATGTTGAGTAGTCTTACCAGAAAAAAGCAAAAAAACCGTGGTTGTTAGGATTAGCGTGCTTGCACGGATCTTCCTCATATTAGGATGAGTTCCTAACTGATCAGTCAGCATCAGCCACATAGACTCCAGAAATATTAAAATTTTAAAATACATGGGAACTACATAGAAGAATTATTACAATATCTTTCAAGGTTACACGAACTTTTAATATTTTAAACAATATTTAATATGAATTCTAAGCTGTTCTTCTGCAAATTAAATATGTAGGCTATTAAACATATTTAATCATTATTATCTGTTAGAATTCACACAAAAAATGAATACTTTTTATAGTGATATTTAGTTGTTCCAAACGATAATATTATCAAATAATCAAAGCGTATGCATATAAAGTGATTGTTGAATTTGTTTTTATTTTTTGGACTAAAAAGGAAATTAATTTTTTTAAAGCATTATTGATCTTGAGTAACAAATTCTCAAAACAATACTCACGCTACGCGCTCAATATTTCATATTAAAAAAAAAGAAATAATAGGTTATTATTGGTCATTTTCAAAGGGTAAGAGTAATAATAATTATCGGTCTGACATGCTTCTGGTTTATTAACTTTAGTTTTATATAAAAAGAAGAACTAATTTACATAAGATTCTATCGATCTGAAGGAAAACATTCTCATCAAGACACTAGCGCTTCGCAATCGATAATTGGTGTAATTCAGAATGAATACACTTTGCAGCTCTTTTTTAAAGAATCCAATCTTGTTCATTTTAATTTATGATCAAAAGGAGATTGTTTTTATGAATGACTCTATGTAAAATATAGATAAAAAAGATTTACAATTAAAAACCAGATATGTTTTAAAATTTCTTGTGCTTAGAGGCTAAAAATTTTACAGACACAATGAATGTCATAAAACGTCGACCTTTTAACAAAAACAGTAGTGGGGGTCAAATTTTACACGAATCAAATATTTTCTTTTATAAAAATGTAAAAACTATTATTTTATTATTTGTTTATTTCTAATGCTATTTTTTACAATTTCAACCAAAAATGCGCATCTGAGCATGAAAACCGTTCTTGTCAGGCTAATATTTAAATCATTATGCTCACCATCAATTAGATCAAAAAATTGGTTTCGGTAAATATTTAATTGATATATATTATATTTAATTAAAAATTACATTGCAACAAAATAATTATCCACTACTGTTAATTAAAAGTATCATTAAAGAAGTGTGCTGGTAATTCAAAATGGAAAAAATAAAAATTTACCACGGTTGATATTAATGTATATTTCAGAAATGGTCACAGATTAAAAAAATGCTTTGCTAATATAAAAGACTGAAAAAGCCGATAATATTTGAAATATTGTTCATTTCATAAAATGTGCAGGATGTAATAAAGTTCATGGATGGAAGCTGGCTACCATTTTTCATAAATAAATGCTTCATACTGTCTATTAATTTAAAAACAGAAATTCTTAATTTTAAATTGATTTTAAAATAGCATCACCAATAATTTAAATGCACAATGTATTTAGTTAGTTTTTCGTTTGGTATTGATTTTGTCCATCTATAACTATAACTTTCTTTGCGCTTATGTTAATTTATTTGTTGTTTGAGTGACCAATTTTTTAACTGTTTTTACAGCATTTTCAACTGCAAGGATGATAAGTTTTTTGAGAGTATGAGAAAACTTTTTCTATTTACATAGTTTCCCAATTACTTTTTACTTTAACAATGAACCGACTTTTGATGAATTTTTAATTTTTGACGTTTTTCTTTTACATATACTATGATTGACTCCAAAAATTACCTTTAAGGTGAAATTTTGTTTTATACATGAAATTTGTCTTCTTCTTCGCATTTCTTTATTATTAATAATTATTTATACTTTCATAACAAATGTTTATTCTGATGAAGACCCACATATGATACCGGAACTTTAAAAAAAGGGGATTTTAACTGTTTCTTTAAAAAATTTATTTCGAAATTGATCGTAAGACCAAAAAAAAATATGTTTTCTCTTTCATTTTTGAATGAAAGAAAGTTCGACTTTCTCATTAGAATCTATTGACTCAGTTTGCATTTGAGCAAAAGAACTAAGAAAATCTTTAATTTCTTTTAAACACAACACAGGAAATTTAGTAGTTTCTTCTTTTAACTGATCGTAAAGCATCTAAAAGAATATTTCTTGAATATTTCATCCGGGATATCAAAAAGAATGTTTGAATTTCAGCAATTTTAACTTAACAAAGAGAATGAACTCTTCTAGTAGCACAAAGTTTAATAATCGAAAAATCTTGTCAAAATTAGCTGAATTATTTTCTTCTAAGTGTTTATTACTTTTGTAAATGTTTTGTGGTGTGAATGCTCCACGCTTGGCGAAATATTTTCAAACATTGCTAAAGTTTCAAGGATTGCTCAAAGACTTCTTCTCAGAATTACAGCTTTTCGACATTTGCTGTACATTTTTTAGAAGCTGCGCCTCGCAAAAAGTCTTTTTCAATTACCAGGAAGGAAATATTTGGTCTCGTCAAATCCGAATTATCTCACAGCCCAAAAGAATGCTCGGTCATAATAGAAAAAATGTTTCTGAAAAGCTGGTTATCTTTTAAAATATATGAACCGTCGGGAAAAGGAATATCGAAGTATTGCTAATTAACATTTAAAAAAATGGCAGGATTGGTGCTGATTTATCTTTTATTGACAAGGATCAAGCAATGCCTACAGAAGCTAAGAGAAGATCTGGTCATTAGAGTTCGGATAGATTTGGCCGTTAGTTTAACTCATGACAATTATCGCGCTAATCGCACATTTAGCAGCACTACTTTCGTTTAGTAGAACAACTTTACTAATTTGGGAGAACCATTACCCCGAACAGACCGAACCGTTTAACTAAGATTATAGTCAAGCTGTTCTTCCCACGCAGCGGTAGCAGTACAGTTCCGCGCTTGTGCAGTTCCGAAAAATAAAGCATTCACATTTCAGAGCGACTGATCTCCGTAAGTTTAGGGTAACCAGTGTCCCGTTTCTCGAGCAGGCGCTACACTAAATTGCAGTGCAGTAACTCTATAAGCGCTAGGGTGATGTTTATACCCAGCTTCTCTACGTGATGATATATTGTAAATTTTCTAAGCCTATGGTTCAAAACTTATAAAACCTTCAAAAGTTGTCAAGGTTTTATGAAACCTAACAATCCTATAAATAAAAAAAATAAGACAACAATGTTTGAACATAAATCGATGATTGTATTGTATGTTTTGTGTGAGTCCGGCAAGAAATCCACCAGCGAGAAAAGGGTGGCTGAGAAATTAACTAAATACTGAAATCCCTGTGATAAAAAAATACATTTACATTTTATTATCATTTATAATAGAAAGTTATTTATCTCATGTTGACTCAACTTTGAATATGAAATAATTTGACGAAATAGAGCGTGAGCGACCCACTGGGACATGATTAGCTTCTTCTACGGTCAATAAATCAAACATCCCAGTTCGCATGTTTATTCTCACCCGGGGTTTAGCGCCTGGATAACTCACATACAATCCACAAAAAGCCGTGGTAGTCTCCAATATTGCATAGACGTCACCAGTCGATGTAAATATAACAATTTGTTCATTAAGTGGTGCCTGCACATATCTAGACGTAGTTGGTATTTTTATTTTAACTGAAGTATTCCGAGGAAAAGTGTATCTTCCAAATTGGAATTCCCGATTTCTATTCCGTAAAGAGTAAAGCCGAATAAATTCCATTTCTTCAAGTTCATATCCACGCTCGTTATTTGAAGGCAGCCTTGTAGGTGGAACAATGAACCTGTGAGGAGGATACGCGGCATGAGGATTTTCGAGAGGGAGAGACCTGGATGTGGGCCTCTCATTAGACCTGGATCTGGGCCTCTCATAAGAAGACCTGGATCTGAAGCCCTCAGGAGGGGGAGAAGTTGGAGGAGAACGATTTAGGTCAATGAGTTCCCTATTAGGTATGGATTCGAAACTCTCCTCTGTAACAAGAGGAGTTTGTGTCATAGAATAAGTAATATTTTCCGAGGACCTACCAAGAAGCATGAATTTAGAACAAAATACATAAATCTTGAGCAGAATTGTTAAAATTTCAATGAAAGGATGTTAGACTTTCTCGTTAGGTTTTATTAACTCAGTTTGCTTTTATTCCGAAGAACTAAAGAACCTCAAGAAATCTATGTGTATAAAAATGGTTCCTATACACTAAACAAATAGTTAGTTGAGCCAACTATTTAGTTAGTAAGGTATGAAACTTGAATAAGTTTCAGTGACTATTTAGTAAGCACCAGCAAGTTAGTAAATTGTTGTCCCAACTAACAAAATAGTTGTACCATATCTTACAAACAGAATAGTTAGTCCAACTAAATATTTATTTCAGTGTATAGGATCCATTTCTTTTTTTTTTAATCGAATTCGCAATCATCATTCTGAAATCCCCAAAATATTAATTTTAAGAAGAATCAATAATTTATATAGCATACTCGCCTGTATATGCTATATATACCAATTTAAATAAAAAGTATAATAATATAATAATAAAAAATTATAATTTTAATAACATTTAATGAGAAAAACGAGAAGAAGAGAAAAGTATATGTATATTTAAGAATCAAGTACGAAATCTACTTTAAGATGCTTCAGTTGTGACATAAAAGCACTAATTTTCATTTCTTTAATTATTTAACAAAAATAAATATTTTATTTCAATTTTCCATGTGAGATATTATAATATGCATAAAGCTTTCTCATTGTATCACAAATTGCCACGTATCCATGCCCCCCCCCCCCTTTTCCCAGTACTACATCAGCCTTCTTCTCACATATGTTACTTAAAAAGAGGAATGATAGGTTATTTGGAATGTTTGCTTTGAAATAAAAATAATGTAAT